>BJCM01027475.1:0-12753 GCA_018326385.1 Flaveria bidentis | reverse complement strand
TATATATATATATATATATATATATATATATATATATATATATGTATATATATATATATATATATTTATATATATATATAGATATATATATATAGATATATGTTTTTAATATAAATCATGCCGCTAAGCATCTGCAAGGTTTTTTTCCGTCTCTACGTGTGATCATTTATTAACACACAAAAATATTTATGATCACCCTAAACTTGAGAGGATTACATTTTCAATTTCTATAAAAATAGCATGAAAATCTAAGTAAATAACATATGGAAAAATGTTAAACAAAACGCCGTCAGCATACCCACCATCACCTTAGCTGCTGTCATCGTCTCATTGTGGCCGCCAAGCACCGCATCTGCCATCCTTCTCTACTAGGCTTCATAAAAGTATACACAAGTGTACCTGATTTAAAAAGAATTCACTTTAATTCAACCTATTTGTTGGGTTCAATAATGTAATAAACCGAAACTTACCAAATCATAATTACAGCATACTAAAGATCTCATTGTACAAGTTCAAAAACTAAGTTGATCACAACAAAAACAATACAAGACAATTCAACATGACAAAGTCAACATCAAAACAACTAGAAAGTTAAAATTAGGTCATGTTGTAATAATAATATAAATAGACCAACTAGTGCATTTTTGCAAATGTGGCTTTTGTGAGTGTGTTTTTCATTGTGTTAATCACCACCAAAGGAGAAATCCTCTCCTTTGGGTGGGTTTGATTTCAACAACCATCTATGATTCTTATTATAATTTGTTTTTCAACATCAATGAAATCATAACATTATTATTATCCATCTCTTTGTTCTTTGATTAACACACGTCCACCCATTTTAATTTTGATTTCTAGATCTGAACAAGATGAATCCTAAGATCCAAGCTCAATGAATCTGAAATATTGATTCAACAAAATGATATCAGAGTTGTTGGATTTATCTAATTTTCAGATCTGATTTCATATTTAAATGTCAAGAACAATAAAGAAAAGAAGAAAAATGAAGAACAAAGTCCCTATTCATCAAAAACCTATCTATTTATACCCAAAATCAGAAGAAAAACCAACAAATCTATTCAACTATGGTACGATTTGAAAAATCGTGAACATGTTCATGATTATTCCTTCAAAATTCAATGCAATTGAACAAGATTATCATAAAAAAGAAGAAAACCCATTTGTTCATCTCAAAATCAAGAAGAAAAATCATCAAATCTGTTCTACTATGGTACGATTTGAAGAAAAATAATCATTCCCTGTATTATTCTTACAAAATTCGATGTAATTGAACACGATTATCATTAAAAACAAAGAAAAGATAAAGAAATGGAAGCTACTGCTGATTTCCCGACCTGCACTATAGTGTGAAATCATTTTTGTTCAAGTCTGAAAACATATGCGAATGAACAAAAACAAATGCGGATGAAGTTTGATCAAATGCGGATGTGTTATACACAAATGCAGATAACTTGTCACCAAATGCGGATAACTTGGAAACAAATGCGGATGCCTTGTCACCAATTGCGGTTGACTTGTAAACAAATGCGGGTACTTTAAGCACAAATGCGGATGCATTGAAATCAAATACGGATGCCTTGAAAACAAATGCGGATGCTTTGCAAACAAATGCGGATGAGTTAGCAAAGAAATGAGGATGTGTTGCAAGAAATGCTTATGAACAGCTGATGAACAGGACTTCAAAAAGAAAAGAAAAATATGAATGTGGATTTTTGCCACCAACAAGCACATCCATTTTGATCATGAAAGCAAGAGAAAAGAGTATAGAAATCAACTTTGGTCATTTTTTCACAGATTCATCCAAGGACTTGTACAACTATCAAATGCCCTTTTTGAAGTACTTGAGCTCATATTTTTTTGACGATGTTCTGTACCCGTGTCTGACTACTGAGCGGACAGTTAGCCGGACTTTAATCAAGGGAGTACTCATTATCTGAAGAATGTCATTTATCAAGTTATTTCAAAAGAGTGGAAGTGTCTTCAACATTGATTCATGTTGCTCATGTAGTTTATTGAAGTTCAAAGCCTCACCATATGCCTAATACATTCTAATCCTTGAGTTGTGATATGAACTGTAATCCAAGAGTGATACAACCCATATATAATACCAAGAAGTATTCTTAAAAGATTCTAACCTTTGTCAGAAATATATTAGGAGTAGCTTAATCTGAGGGGGAGAATATCAGTAAATTGTGTCAAAATATTAGTCGGTCAAGAAAACATGTGACAGAGAAGATCTTCAAATTCAAGGTTTGGCAAGCATTAGTTTAGGGGGAGTATTGTTAGGGTTCAAAAATGGAATAAACAGAAGATTACCAAATTATAATTACAGCAAACTGAAGATCTCATTGTACAAGTTCAGAGATCAAGTTGATCACAACAAAAAAAACAATACAAGACAATTCAACATGACAAAGTCAACATCAAGACAATTAGAAAGTCAAAATTAGGTCATGTTGTAATAATAATATAAATAGACCCACTAGTGCATTTTTTCAAGTGTGGCTTTTGTGTGTGTGTTTCTCATGGTGTAAATCACCACCCAAGGAGAAATCCTCTCCTTTGGGTGGGTTTGATTTCCCCAGCCATATATGATTCTCATTGTAATTTGTTTCTCAACATCAATGAAATCATAATATTATTATATCCATCTCTTTGTTCTTTGATTGACACACGTCCACCAATCTTAATTTTGATTTCTAGATATGAACGAGATGAATCCTAAGATCCAAGCTCAATGAATCTGAAAGATTGATTCAACACTATTTTGATTGGATCCAAACCAAATTGATATTTTTTAGCTTTCCTAATAGTTATGTGTGACAATCATGTCAAATTCATGGCTGAAAATTGGAGTAACAAATTTAGTATTAAGTATGTGTACACACATACTGTAATAATTTACCTATATATGAAAAAAACCAACCCCATGAATAGTGTTTTAAGGGTATATTGATAATTTGCACTCTCTTCAACTGTTGTGTTTCCTTATAAATGTGTTACCTATATATGTCAAATTCATGCTGAGCCTTTTAATGTTTGTCCTTTCCTTCAATTGATTTTGCCAACAATTTTTTTTGGAGTGAAAACTAGCTTGTGAAGGTCAGAGGTCTAGGTGTGGTGAGTGTTGGCCGTCTATTTCCACTTGACCGGCACAACAGACGTGGTGGCACTCTAGTAGACCTCAATTTCTCGTCTCATGCTTCGGCTTTCCTCTACACCTATAAGGCGACCATATCTTCGCCACGCGTCTTCGGTTGAACTGGAGTTTGCCGACACGATGGTCGATGGTCATCAGCGTCGGTGATATTGGCGGTGGCCTTGAAGACAACCGTCGCTCAGCCTCCCATTTCCAATTGGAATTACCTCATTTGGAATTTTGTGTTTGGGTGATTTGTTATGTCGATGATTATGGGATTTATCTCATTTGAGACTCCTGGCTTGATGTTCGTCTTAGTTGTCAAACCTGTTTCTATCTACGGTTTTTATTTGTTGGGTGGATATGTCGGGAACGACCTCATGTCAATGATGATGACGCTAGCTCATTTGAGACCGGGCTTGAGTCAGTGTTGTAAAAATCGCTAGGCGCTAGTCGGGCAGTGAGGTAGGGACTAGGGATTAATTGGATCAGACTTTTGTTTATTATTTTGCAAATTTATGTATAATTTTATAATTTTATATGAATTATTTTACGAGTTTGGGGGATAATTTGTAAGTTGGTGAATACTGAGGCGGTTAAATGTAAAAACACACAAACTTATTAAATCTTAAAACCCTAAAGTTAAAAACAGCCCTCCCCTTCATCGTTCAAGTTACCAGCGCCTGCAACCTTCCTGTCGATCCCGTTACGGGAGTCATTTTTTCTCTCCGAAATCGGCAAAATCCGGCGCTAGAATGATTAAATCCGGTGGTTATCGTCGCCGGAACACCGCCGATTTGGGTGCTTTGGTCCGACTTTGACCAATTTTGACCGACTATCGCCTAGCACTTCCGATTTGGTGAAATCGAAGCGGCCAACCTCCAATTAGCGACTAATCGCCAAATAATTGGAAGCTAGTCGCGATTTTTACAACACTGGCTTAAATTTAAAAACACACAAACTTATTAAATCTTAAAACCCTAAAGTTAAAAACAACCCTCCCCTTCATCGTTCAAGTTACTAGCGCCTGCAACCTTCCTGTCGATCCCGTTACGGGAGTCATATTTTCTCGCCGGAATCGGCAAATACGGCGCCAGAATGATTAAATCCGGTGGTTATCGTCGCCGGAACACCACCAATTTGGCCGCTTTGGTCCGACTTTGACCAATTTTGACCGTCTATCGCCTAGCACTTCCGATTTGGTGAAATCGAAGCGGCCAACCTCCAATTAGCGACTAATCGCCAACTAATTGGAAGATAGTCGCAATTTTTACAACACTGGCTTAAGCTCACCTATGTCACACATCTGATCTGATGATGTGGACGTTTGCCTATTAGGGCTTCATCTTCATGTATGATTGCTTCATATACCATTGGAATATGCATTAACTATACATTTGTAATTGAGTGTTTAGTTTTTGTTCAAAACCCTAGGTCGATGTCGGGGGATCAATGATGATGGGGTTCATTTCAATGATGACAGTGATAACTTCATCTAAGACAAAATGGAACGATTATAGTCATGGTTATGTCTAGAGATTATATGAAGAGACTGATGCAACCCAAACACCCAAAGTCTCTCCTGCATGCATGCATATGGGTACTGAAGAAGAATGCTTCGGAAGTTTCACAGAAGCAACATAAATATTCTAAGTGTGAAATCTTCCGAAGCCAAGACCAATATCTTCCGAAGTCAAATATGAAGTATTCCGAAGCTTCAGAGACAAAGTCTTCCGAAGCCAACACTTGAAGACAGATTTCTTCCGAAGACTTTTAGCATACATGCTTTATCTGATGTACTTTACATAAAGTTGGATACCTTTCCAATGTAACTCTGTAAAGTCACAAACTTTCACAAGTTTGTGAAAAGGTCCATACTTTTAGTAACTATACATTAAGGTCTTGAGTCTGTAAACTTTCTACTTTGTGTGCTTTATCCTTTTTGTAATAGATTAGGATATGTGCTAAGGAATGTCATAGTCACTAGTCAAAAGGCAATCTGCCTTTTGACTCTACAATTGATTTTGTTTTGTGTCTAGTCAATTGTATCCAGCTGGCCTTCAAAGTATGACCGGCTGTAGGATGTAGTATATGTATCCCAAGTACTTGTAACTTTCTTTTATGCTTTGTAACCCTTGTTATAGAACTTGAGAAAGCAATATACTAAAATCTTGAAAACCATCTCTTTGTGTATCTTGTTATCTTATTCTGTCTCATACTTACTTGTGTTCTTAGTGTCATTACTTGAGGTTAACCAGTTTCACTGTCTGATTAAGTTGCGTGTTCTTAACCACCTTTCCTCTTTGTGTTGTTGTGTTGTATTTGCATACCCTTCAATGGTCCTGTATTTGGTATCAGAGCATTCCAGGCTCTTGATATAAGATCTCACCATCTTAAGATCCCTCACACACACAAATACTTAACTTATCAAATGACAGCCATTTCCAAATCTGATATGGAAATTAGAACCATGACAAAGTCCCCACTGATCACTCTTGATGACTTTGACACCTGGTGCCAAAGAATGGAAGGTTTCATCAGATCTCTAGACTCAAGAATGTGGGAGTCTGTTGAAAATGGACCTTACATACCAAGCACCTCTTCTGCTACTAGTGGTGGTATGATCCCCAAGGCTGTGGCTGGCTACTCAGATAAAGATAGAAAGAGAGTAGAGATTGACCAGAAGGCCATGAAAACCCTTCAGACTGCTCTTCCTAACTCTGTGTATAGAGGTTTCAAGAAATGCAAAACAACTAAGCAGTTGTAGGATGCATTGAAACTGATGTATGAGGGTTCCACTGAAGCTAAGGAGAACAAGAAGGATCTCCTGAAGGAGCAGTTTGAAAATTTCACCTTCAAAGCTGGTGAAACCATGACTCAACAATACTTTAGGTATGTTGAGATTATGGATACCCTAGTGGATAGAGGAGTTGCTCTTTAAAACAAAGACATTGTAAGGAAGTTCATGTCCTCACTTCCTAGGCAATGGACACACTACTGTGTGCTTATCAAGAGAACTGAGAATCTGAAAACTCTTACTCTAACAGAGTTGTATGGGATTCTCAGTGGCTACCAGATGGAGATGAACATGCAAGGTTCATCTGGCAACTCCAACAATCAAATGGGTTCTGCCCTTCATGTGGTTGAAAGGGATAGCATAGAACCCCAACATTATCTCATTACTACCCTGACAACTCATAAATGAGTCTTTTCATCACCTTCCCTGAGACACCAAGGGAGAACTACACTCAAGGAAGCCCATTCCAAGAGACAACTTCTTCTCAAACCTTTGTGTCCTCTGATGAAAGTTGTGGCAACTTTCTTTTCACCTTGAAGACCTGGACTGTATCCATCTAGATGATCTGGAGTAGATGGAGATAGTCCAGCAGATGGCTCTTCTCACTCACAGAGCCAAGAAGTTCTACAAGCAGAAAGTAAGAAAGTTTCCTAACAGTGCAGCCATTGGAAAGTTTGGACTGGACAAAAACAAAGTCAAGTGTTACAACTGTAACTTGATGGGTCACTTTGCCAGGGAGTGTAAGGAAACAAGAACTAATGGTGGCCAAGCATAGTCCATACCAAACTACACTAACAAAGCTACCCAAAATGATAAGCCAAAGCAGCAAGCTGTAGTTGCTGTTGAAGAAGGAGGCTTGACTGGAGCTTTCAGGTGGAAGATGCTTCTCCAAACCAAGCACTAATGGCAGATCATGATGAAGCCAAGGTATTGGAACATCTCTGTACCCCTGAATGCATTGCTAAAGTTAACTGATACAGATCCTACAACTTAGAAATGAGATCTGATCTTGAGTCCTTAAACATTTTAAAAGCTGATTTTAGAAAGTCTAAAAGTGATTATAAACTAAAGATAATGGACTTACAGAAAACCATTTCAGTTTTATAACATGAGCATGCAAATTATAGGACTCAGATCAAGGATCTCCTAACTAAGCTAATTGAGTCCAAGTTGAGCTTGTGATCAGCAAAACCAGGGCAGAAAAGTGTATTCTTGAAGAAGAGACCTTCAAGAACATGTATCCTCATCCCTACACAACAAGTTGTGTTATCAAAACAAGCAGGGACTGGGATCTAATGAGATAGCTCATCCACACATAATCTTGTCTATAAGATCACCCAGGTATGGAACTTGTGAAGATGAGCTTCCTCTCATAGATCTTTTGAGTGAAAAAGATAAAGAAGTGATAGTGAAGAATCTCTTAGAGAAGAGTGAAGAAAAGGATTCTAAGAAGGGTCACTATCCTTTTGAGAAGAAGAAGAATGTGATGACCAAGTCAATGAGGAAAAACTTTATCAGAAAGAGCAAAAGAAAAGCTAGGAGGCTCAAGAGATCAAGGCCACTTTTGATGCTAAGTAGAAACAAGTTTTTATCTCTGTAGGATTTGAAGTGGTGAGGACTGAAGACATCAACCTAAACTCTTCTGCTAAGAGTTCTGGTTCATGTTCAAATCATCTCAACACCAAGAAGAAGGCTGATCTGTTGTGTACCACTGCTACACAACCTGGACCATCCAACTCCAAGAATAGTCCACACCCTGGAAGGAATATCTCAGCTTTTGCAAAGATGAAGGTGGAGAAGGGATGTGATCAAAATTAGTCTTGCTCTCAGTAGAAAGCTCTTGGGAAGAAGAAAATAGAATGTGTCATGTGTGAAAGTACCACTCATCTTGCTAAGGATTATCCATACAATCCAAAAGGTACTCTTCATATGACCAAGAAAAGAACTTCCAAGAGTTCCAAAAAGATTCCCGCTTCGGAAGGAAAATATGTTTCTTTCGGAAGCTCCAAAATGAAGAAGAAGGCAAGTGGAAAATTGCCATCGGAAGAAAATTTGGTCTCGAAAGAAAGGAATACTTCCGAAGCACTGAAGTCTGTTGCAGTGTCTGCAGAATCTTCCGAAGGTTCAGTCATCAGAACTTCCAAAGTCTCAAAAGCTTCCGAAGTGTTGAAGGTAAAGTCCAAACTTTCAAAGGTGGTGTGGAATTCTAAGAAAGACCAAGTGACTGAAAGTTCTTCATCAACAACAGCTCAAGATCCTCAAAGCACAACTATAGGATTTATTACTATTGCATTATCTTCTACTTCTTTTATTGAGCCCAAGACAAATAAGGCTTGGGTTTCCAAATGTAACTAATCATTTTCTTTGTGTAGGAACAACTCAAGACAAACAAAAATATCTGGATCATTGACAGTGGTTGTTCTAGGCACATGATAGGCAACATGTCACTACTCCAGAACTTTGATAGGATTGATGGAGGGCCAGTTGCTTTTGGGGGAGATGAAGGTGGTTACATTTCTGGAAGGGGCAAGGTCACAAATGGTAAGCTTAGCATTGAAAAGGTAAACTTTGTCAAGGAGCTTGGGTACAATCTTCTGAGGGTATCCTAATTTTGTGATTATAGTCATAACATGCTCTTTATTAAGCATGAGTGCATTGTTCTCAAGCCCGGGGTGGTCATTCTTCATGAGCATATCCTGCTTAGAGCCCCCAGGAAAGGGAACAAGTACAAGATGGACTTGAAAGAAACCTCTCTGTTGGATCAAGAAGAAGACTGGTGTAACCAAAACCAAATCACTTAGACAAATTTTGGTGCTACTTACAAAGGCTTCCGAAGCCAAGTGTGGAAATTCCGAAGGAAGTAGAGTTCTTCTGAAGACAGAGTGAAAGATCAACTTCCGAAGAAAAACTCTACTTCCAAAGTCAAAGAACTTACTTCTGAAGATCAAGTCTGAGAAGAAAAAATTAGAAGACTACTTCCAAAGTATGAAGAAAAAAAGAAGTCCTCAAGCCTCGGAAGAAGTAGCTTCTTCCGAAGTGTAAGTGGCTTCGAAAGTACTTCATCTTCCGCTATAGACCTCTGATACTGCATGGCGTTTTCTCCGCTATAGACCTCTGACACTACTATGAACCAATGGACATACGTATGGTCTCTGACACTGCGCTATAGACCTCTGATACTGCATGGTGTTTTCTCAAAGAGCGGTGTAGTTGACCATACTTTATTCCACTGTTCACCTTTTATGTTAGTACAAGTTAACAACTTTAGTTGGTGACAAAAGATAAGTCAGGGACATGTCCTGACTACTATATCTCAGATAAGACTTTATCTGAGATACCTTAAACTTAGCTTTGTAGTATTTGCTTTAGTTAGAGGATTCCAGCTGGTATCAAAGTATATCCGACTGTAGGTAGTATTATATATAGTTTCTCATTGTAACTCATAATAGCATGCTTGTAAAAGTCTTGTAACATTTGAGTTGAGAAGCAATATATGCAAGTACCTTGAAAATTACTTCTTGTGTTTGATTATTACTTATTATATTGTTATCAACTCTTAGAGACTCTGCCTTCAATCGAGTGTAGTTCAAGTGGATTTGAGAGAAAAACAAAGTGTTAAGTGACATAAACCAATCCTTCAATTGGTATCAGAGCTTTTTAGGCTCTTGATTGTGAGATCTTACTATCCAAATCAACCTGTTTTTCACTCCTCCTTACAACTCACTCAAAATGGCCCTTTAACAAGTCTGAAGTAGAGATGGGAACTATGACTAATGCTCCCATCATTACTACTGAAAACTTCAGGTCTTGGAGCAGACGCATAAAAGGCTTCATTAGATACCAAGATAGCAGAATGTGGTACTCTATCGTCAATGGCCCATATAAACCCAAGGTGGCAGCACCCGGCGGAAACAGTGCCATGATAGAGAAGGCTGTTGAAGACTACTCTAATGAGGACCGGAAGAAGATGGACATTGACAGCAATGCAATGACTATTCTTATGAATACAATACCCAACTCTATCATGGTGGGGTTTGAGCATTGTAAGTCTGCCAAAGAACTTCTTGATGCACTTGCTCAGATGTACTCGAGCTCCAATGACTCCAAGAAGGACTGACTGAAGCAACAGTTCGAGAACTTCACCTATATTGCTGGAGAGTCTCTCAGCCAACAGTATTTCAGGTACATGGATCTTATTTCTTCTCTTCAGCCAGTGGGAATCACTCCTGAACTTAGAGACCTCACAAGGAAGTTCATGAGTGCTCTTCCAAATGAGTGGACATTCTACTATGTCTCTATCAAGAGGATAGAGAACTTGAACACTCTCATCATGACTGAACTCTATGGCATCCTTGATGGATACCGTCTGGAGATGTAAAGCAAGAGGGGCCATCAGACAAGCAGACCCCTGAGTCTTCCTGCTAGCAACGCTTTGATGGTTTCTAAAGGCTCAGGACTCACACAACCTCAACACTACCTGACTTAAAACCAGCAGCCATTTTGCTCATCTGGACCATACATTACCTTCCCTAAGACTCCAAGGTCTCAACAGACTCAGCATAGATTTTTTCAGGAAAACTGTGCCTTTGTCTCACGAAGTGGACACTCTAGTGATTTTCAATACTGCTTTGATGATCTAGAGTGCTTCAGTCCAGATGATGTAGAGTATGTGGACATTGTCCAACAGATGGCTCTTTTAACCTATAGAGCGAATAAGTTCTTCAAGAGAACTAGAAGGCAATTCCCTCAAAACCCAACTAACAACAAGTTTGGGTTTGACAAAACCAATACCAAATGTTACAACTGTAACCAACTTAGTCATTTTGCAAGGGAATGAAAGGCTCCCAAGACAAATCCGGGAACCACATAGGCCTCCACACATCCCTCTACATCAAAGCCCAATGGAAAGTCAACTAAAACAGCTGCAATGGCTCAAGAAGTTGACTGGAGCTTCATGGTACAAGATGTGACTCCTGCTCAAGCACTCATGGCAGGAACAGATGATAACAAGGTATATGAACATCTCTGTACTCCTGCTTGTATTGCTAAGGTTAAACTATATCAGGACTACAATATGGTAATTGAATCTGATATTGAGTCTTTAAATATCTTGAAATTTGATTTTAAAAGGGCTGAATTTGACTACCAAAAGAAAATTGAAGAGTTAGAGAAAAATGTTTCCCTATTAAAACATGAACACACAAACTACAAGACTCAAATAAAGGATTTAATATCCAAATTGTCTGAGGCTCAAGCCCAGCTTGTCACTGCTGAGGCTCAAGCCAGGAAGTATGCTATTTCTGAGCAGAATTTCCAAGCTATTCTTGCATCATCCTCCCACTCCAAAATTTGTTATCAGAAAAAAGGAGGGTTGGGGACCAATGAAATTGCTCCACCATATTCTTATGAGTTCATATGACAACCTAGATGTGGTACTGAAGAGCAAGAGATCCCATCTGCTAACCCATCTTCACATGAGTTGAAGAATGATGCAATAATAGAGGCCACCACAGGGAAGGCACAGGTAAATCCACCCACTTCTCCCAGTGAAGATCAAATCCTAACCACCAAAGCCGAAGAAGCAGAGCAAAAGCTGCAAGAAGAACTACAAAGAAAGTGGCTGAGTCTAAACTATTGATTAACCCAAAACAAAAGGGTGTATTCATTTCAGTTGGATTCCAAGTGGTAGGTGCTTCTGATTCAGGAAAGAAGTGTAGTACCAGCACTCCTGTCCTACCAAAGGATCAGAAGTTAAAGGGAAAGGTTGCTGATGAAGAGAAAAAGCACAAGAAACAACAATCCTCACATTCCCAAAAGACTATAACATTGAATGCATAATGTGTGGTCTGCAAAACCACATGGCTAAAGATTGTTACTACAATTCTACTAGCACACATTATGCAAATAATGTTAGAAAGAAGGAGTCAGGAAAGGTTTCACATTTGGACCTTATCAAACGGTTCAAGTGATGAAAAAGGGAAAGCTGGTTTCCGAAGCAAGGTTGCTTTTGGAAGAAAATCCTTCTTCTGAAGGGAAAATAGCTTCGGAAGTTAAAGCTGTTAAAATTCAGAAGAACAAGAAAGCTCCCTTGAAACCATCCTAGAAGAAGACTGCTTCGGAAGAAAAGGTGGTGAAGGCTTCTTCCGAAAAGAAAGAAGCTTCGGAAGAATGCCATGCTGCAAAAGCTTCAACAAGCTCATCTTCAATGATCAACCAAAGGATGGATTGAAAGATCAAGAAAGATGCTGCAACCCAAACCTCTTCTTAAAAGACATCCATTGAACCCCCATCCTTAACCTTTGGTTCAATTATGCCACTATCATTGGAAGAACCCAAGACCAATAAGGTTGGGGTCTCCAATCAAAACTAACAATCTCATCTTGTGTGCAGGGACATCCATATGACAAGAATAACAATGTTTGGATTGTAGATAGTGAATGCTCCAGGCATATGAAAGGAAACAGATCTCTCCTTCAAAAGTTTCAACTCTATGATGGAGGTCCTGTCCAATTTGGAGGTGAGGCCGGAGGATATATTTCTGGCAAGGGAAGTATATCCAATTGAAATTAAAAGTTGAAAAAGTTCACTTTGTCAAACAGCTTGAACACAATATGTTAAGTGTTTCTCAGTTTTGTGATCAAAAGCACCAAATGCTTTTCACAGAACATGAGTGTATTATCCTCAAACCAGGGATGACAATTCCTCCGAAATTGGTGCTTCTTAGATCTCCTAGGAAAGGGGATATGTACAAGCTTGATATGAACAATGCTTCTCCAATGGGTGAAGTATCATGCTTTCT
>BJCM01027407.1:0-52812 GCA_018326385.1 Flaveria bidentis | reverse complement strand
GTTGATCCACACTGCAAGGCACATAGCCCGCTCATGAATACGGATCCATCATCATAAATCAGACTCACATAAGTGAAGTCTATCATAGTGCTTGCAAGACTTTCCATCATCAAATGGGCCCGGGGGTAACATTCATTAAGTTTCGCTTTTCATTAATATCATCTTCCACTTTAATATATAATACTTAACTTATTAAGTAGACAACATACCAATTACTAGTCGTCATAAAACATAACCAAACCTCCGCGGGACAGCGGGGGTTCGGGGGCGGTAGTCCCTGACAGAGGGGTCCAAGGGGCAGCAGCCCCTAGTGGGGTCCAAGGGGCAACACCCCTGGCTGGGGCCGGGCTACCAGGTCAGGGCGGAATTTTTTTATTCTTAAGTATTTATATAACACATTTCCTTATAGAAAATCGATCTTCCTGTTAAAACCTCTTAAAATCTTGGTCATTTAAAAACGTATATTTAGTATGCATAATAGCCCCAAAACATAGAAAAACTTATAAATAGGAGATCTAGAACTCACCTGGATACCGTGAGTAGTTTCTAAACTAAGCTTTCTAGGCTAGGATCACACTACACAGCCTACAGACAAGTTAACATTCTAAGGGGTTAATTTCTGCCTTAATTCGCTGCTAATTTCGCTGATAGTTTCGCTGACAGTTTCGTTGACAGTTTCGCTGCCAATTTCGCTGACAGTTTCACTGCCAGTTTCGCTGCCAGTTTCGCTGACAGTTTCACTGCTAGTTTCGCATGACATTTTCGCCCAACTTTTGTTGGAATTTTCATGGCTACGAAATTACCCACAGTTTCACAGCTTGAACAAGCAATTTCGCTGGATGCATACACAGTTTTGCAGATCGAGCTAAAATGACAAACCAACCCATTTTTAACCCAAAATCACAACTTTTTACGTCCAAACCCTTAGTTTATCATCCATGAGACTAAATTTAAGCTTTAGACATGTTTTCATACATAAAAATGTGACCTTTATGCGATTCTTTGAAACTTTTCAAAACCCAAAACCCTAGAATCCAGGTTTGATCTACAGAAGGGTTTAGAGGTTGATTCTTGCCTGGATTTGTTGCTCCTTTCTTGTGTTTTGATGCTCCAACACCCGATCTTCATTCCCTTGACCTTTGAAGCTCCAAATCTTGAGTTTCCTTCACTTTCTCTCTTACTTTCTCTCTTTAGGTGGCTAGGGTTGCAAATGATGTAGATGGAGGCTGACTTTGTTGCTTAAGGGCTGATTATGGGCCTTTAATCCCATAGGTTACTATCCAATAAGCCTAATTTAGCCTATGGCCATTTTCTTACCTTATTAAATACCCAATAATTAAGCCCATTATCCTTAATGACTCGTTTTGACTTTTCGGAGTGTTACAGTGGGACTTACCTTAGTTGGTTTTTGCTGATAGGGGATAGAGATAAAAGGTACCTCTAGGCTCTATTGATCCATAAGAGGGTATTGGGGATCAACTTCATTGCCATGAAGAGACTTAATCTCGTCATTAGTTCTTATCAGTAGGTCAATGAATGATATGGAAGTTAAACTTAATAACCCGGGACTTTGGTCAATGTCTATTGGCATTGAGCCTTTGGTGGGGTGTCCCTTTTGTCTGCTTAGTGAAGTATAAAGACTCACCCTAAGGGCTTTCAGCTTGGGTTTTAGGCTCAAAGGATTGAGACTGAGGAGACTCAATTTCCTTATTGAGGTCAAATGTGAAGGATGGTGAGACACTAGACTAAGTGGAGGCCCATGTTCCCACTCTAGTCTTTTTGGATTGAACAGGAGGGGCATGCTCAATTAGAGTAGATTGAACAAGGGTTCATTTGGGTCGTCTCTGGTAGGTATATTTGATGGGGTGAGAAGGTAGGGTTGGCAATATCAGGGTAGTTGCTGGTGTGGGTTCATCACCTATGGGGTTAACAGGGATGTCACTAGGAGCCATTGGCTCAATCATATCCGGAAGAAGAGCAGTGTGTCTTCTAGTGTAGTTGGTGGACACTCTCTTCAAGACTTTGAAGATTGTCGGACTCATTTGAGGAACTGGTAGGACAGTTGCATAGACAAGCTGACTCTAGTCCAGCTCACAGTTGATGATATGCTAAAGGAACATGGGATACATGAAGAATGTGTCCCTCTTGAGGTTCCTAATAAGGTTATTTAGAAAAAGCTTGAGTAATTGAAGCAGAGGCTTTTCACCAACCCATGAACTAGGCATCCTAGTTCATATGGGATTTGATCCTATTCCCCAGACTTATTAGACAAATAGTGGAGAACAACATGGAGTAGAAACTTCCAGTTGTATGATAAATTGAACTTGTAAACAATGGATCTATTCATATCTCCACCATATCCCATTTAGGTATATGTGTTGTCTACGTCTGACTTGGGGAATTAAGTAGGAGTGCCTTTATCATGAAGCTCCAGATACTCCCTGATGAGTTGTTCAGTAATGATCAACTCTTGGTCACAAATGCTTGACCTTATTTCCCTAACCCCATTTAGGGTTTCAATCTGATCGTTGCTCCATAATTCTGCCATATGATTTGAGTAAATGGTGGGGTTAACAGTTAGAGCGATGTACTAGGTAGATTGGGTGAGAAAAGAGATGATATCAGAGAAGTCAACATCCTTGGATGAATCAAGGAGTGCGACTTGGTTGTGCTGAGGGTTAATCACCATTATGGGAAAAGGATATAGAGAAGTGAGTTTGAATTTAGGTGAATTGAAGGCGAAGGAAGCTTTTGGCAGTAAATTTGGTAAAAAGATTAAAATGAAGATTCGAGTTTATTTAAATGGGTGAAATGGCGGTTTTGGGGGTTGGATAAGGTGAAAAGATGGTTTGGGGTAAGATGTGACAGTGTGGTAAAATTAAAAACCATTTAAAAGATTCCGACATCATTAATAAAATCTTTGCTTTTTACTGTGTGGGGCCCAAAGATTTCTTTTACACAATAAGGTCTTCTTTCGAGTATTAAAGTTTTCTGAAGGTAATCTTCTTCTGAAGCCAATTTTACTTCCAAAGGTAAATTTCTTACTTTCGAGAGTAAAATGTGCTTTCCGAATGGAGAGTTTTATATGCTTCGGAAGTAGATTTGATATGCAATCAATCGCTTCTTCCGAGACTAAATACTCTTCTGAGAAGAAAATTTTCCTTGGAGGAATTTTGTTTCGGAAGATATATATGACATCTTCCAAGGGTTAATTCCTCTTCGAAAGAATTTATACTTAGAATAATTTTAAAAGGACCTTTTGTAATAGGGCATAGATTGTTTTGACACAAGACTTTACACATTTTTTAAAAGGTTTTCAAATAAGATAGACTAATCAATGTTTATCATCTCAATAGCTGTAATGAGATACTTAAATCTTTGTTCATTAAAGGCTTTGGTGAACAAATCAGCATATTGTTCATTTGAGTCAACTTTGATTAGTTTTAATAGACTTTTCTCATGAATATCTCTAATGAGATGATACCTGATATCAATGTGCTTTGTCTTGGAGTGCTTTATTGGATTTTCAGTTATGGAGATAGCACTGTTGTTGTCAATATGGATAGGAGTACTCATGAAGTTGAATCCATAGTCTATCATCTGGTTTTGAATCCATAGTAGCTAAGCACAACAACTAGCAGCAACAATGTATTCAGCTTTAGTAGTAAATGTTGAAACGCAGGATTGCTTCTTGCTTTGCCATGAGATAATCCTTCCACCAAGAAATTGACGTCTTCCTGATGTGGATTTCTTGTTGATATTGTAACCACCATAGACACTATCTGAATAGCCATAGAGATTGAAATTGCTCTTCCTTGGATACCAGAGACCTAGTTTAGGTGATCCTTTGAGGTATCTGAGGATTCTCTTGGCAGCAACTAGGTGAGACACCTTTGGAGCAGCCTGATATCTTGCACAGATGCAAGTTGCAAACATTATATCAGGTCTACTTGCTATGAGAAACATCAGAAAACCAATAATTGCCCTATACTGGTGTTGATCAGTATCCTCCCCCTTAGAGCCAGGATAGAGATTATGGTTTCTCGGTATAGGTGTCTTGGCCGACTTACAATTTTTCGTCTCAAATCTTTCTAAAATGTCATTGACATACTTAGATTGATTAATGAAGAAGTCTTCCTTCATCTGCTTCACCAGAATTCCAAGGAAAAAGTCCATTTTTCCCATGGAACTCATCTCAAACGTTTTCTTCATAATGCTCTCAAAGTCTTTGCACATTTGATCATTTGAAGAACCAAATATGATGTCATCAACAAAGACTTAGATGAGAAAAATGTCTTTCCCAGACTTCCTTATGAAGAGAGTCTTATCAATGGTACCTCTAGTGTATCCATTCTTCAGGAGAAATTGAGACAAGGTCTCATTCCACAGCCTAGGTGCTTGGTGTAGAGCTTTATCCAGCTTGCACACATAGTTGGGGTGTTGTGGGTCTTCAAATCTAGAGTCTGACACACGTAGACTTCCCTATCTATATCCTCATATAGAAAGGCACACTTGACAACAAGCTGGTAGACAATAAAGTTCTTGGATGCAAATAAGCAAGGAAGATCCTCTTGAGTATATCCTTAAACTACCAGTCTTGCCTTGTTCTTGATAATCAAGCCTCTATCGTCTCTTTTATTTCTAAATACTCATTTGGTGCCTATAGGTACTTGACCCAATGGTAGTGGACAGAGTTTCCAAACCTTTTGTCTCTTGAATTGAAGCAATTCCTCTTGCATTGATTCAACCTACTATCTTTCAAGGCATCTTCTACCTTCTTGGGTTCCATTTGTGACAAAAAGCATGAGTACAGGTAGACATTCCCATTATGAGTCTATCCCCTTGTTCTCACACCTTCAAAGATTTCTCCTATGATGTTCTTAGCTGGATGAGTGTTGTGAATCCTAAGCCTGGGAATAACCTCTAGTTGCAAAGATAGATCCAAATTGGACATATTTTGCTTAGGAGCTTGAACACTTGGTCTAGCTGATGTTTCATACTCATTCAATGAGGACTGATTGAATGAAGGAGAAACATCATCAATGTTAGTTGACTGAGAAGTTACATTAACAGTTCCTTATTCCTTTAAAATGCTACTTCCATCAGCTTGGTGTTGTTCATTATCAGCTGATGAGTTGTGAGAGTCACTTTGCTGATAATGGTTAAAGCTTTACTGGTTCCTGAGATAGTCATGCTGTCAGATCTACCAGTTGTGGGAGCTTGATGTTCAAAGACTCTTGGAGAACTTGGAAAAGGTCTGGGCAACTCAAACAATTGATCGTCATCAGAATCACTTTGAGTACCTGTTCCAGTTGAAACATTCTCACAAGATGGTTTAGAATAGTTTGGAAATAATTCTAAATCAAAAATATGATCACAGCCATTCCCCCTAACACAAAGAGTGTGCTAATTAACAACAATGTTAGATGATTCCTCAAATTGTTGATTTTTAATGTTGTAAACTCTATAAGAAATAGAGTTGGAGGAATATCCAAGAAAGATAGCATCATCCAACTTTTCAACAAATTTTGCCAAATTGTACTTTGTATTAAGTATGGTACACCTACTGCCAAAGGACCTTAGAAAGCCCATGAACGGTGGCCTCTTGTTCCATAGCTCATAAGGGGTTTTCGATGTGGCCTAACTACAAGAACCCTATTCTACACATAGCATGCAATGCTAACTGCCTCTGCCCAGAATGTTAGAGGCAACTTTGAATTAGCTAACATGGTCCGAGCAGCCTCAATAAGTGTCATGTTCCTCCTCTAAGCAACACCATTTTGTTGAAGAGTTCTGGGAGCACTATATTGTCTGGAAATCCTTTTTGAGTTACAGAATGTGTCAAGAACTTGATTCTTAATCTCAGTCCCTTGATCACTTCTTTTTATCTTAACCTTGTGATCAATTTGATTTTCTATTTTAAGAATAAAAGGTTTTACAATTTTAGTAGTTTCATCTTTAGTTCTTAAAATGAATGCCCATGTAAATCTTGTAAAATCATCAACAATCACAAGGCAATATGATTTCCTTCCAATTATCATTATACTTGTGGGACCAAAAAGATCCATGTGCCATAAGTGTAATGGAGTAGTGATAGAGTTAACAACCTTGGATTTATGAGACGCCCTGTGTTGCTTCCCTTTTAGGCATGCAACATAGTTTTTAACTATCTTTGCAGAAAAATTCCTTTTTAGGCAAACCATGTACCAAATTGTTTTTAACCAACTTATTCATTGATTTAAAATTCACATGACACATTCGTTTATACCATAAGGTTGACTCATCAATACATGACAATTCCTCATATATTGATATTCTTGTCATGCGAATGTCCCTGCATATAAGATGAGATGATTAGTTTTGATTGGAAACCCAAGCCTTGTTGGTCTTGGGTTTTTCTAAAGACAGTGACATATATGAACCAAAGTTTATGCATGGGGGTTCAATGGATGTCTTTGAAGAAGAGGTTTGGGCTGCAACATCTTCCTTGATCTTCCATTCCATCCCTTGGTTGATCATAGAAGACGAGCTTGATAAAGCTTGTGCAGCTTGGCATTCTTCCGAAGCTTCTTTCTTTTCGGAAGAGACATTCACCACCTTTTTTTTCCGAAGCAGTCTTTTTCTCAAAAGGTCTCAAAGGAACTGTCTTGTCCTTTTGAGTTTTCTTGAATTTGTCTTCCGAAGCAAATTTCCCTTCGAAATAATGAGTTTCTTTTGAAAGAAACTTTGCTTCTGAGACAAGTTTTCCTTTCTTTAACACTTGAACCATGTGATAGGGTCCAATTGTGAAACCTTCCTTGACTCCTCTTTTAACATTATTTGCATAATCTGTGCTAGCAGCATGTCACAATCTTTGGCCATGTAGTTATGTAGACCACACATTATGCATGCATTGTTAATTTTCTGGGAACTTGTGGATTGCATTTTCTTGTTCTTCTTTTCTTTATCTGCAATCTTTCCCTTTAAATTTTGATCCTTTGGTAGGACAGGAGTGTTGGTACTACACACCTTTCCTGAATTAGAGTTTCCTACCACCTAGAATCTGGCTGAAATGAACACACCCTTTTGCTTTGGGTCTATCTTCAGCTTGGACTCGACCACTTTCTTGGCAGTTTTTCTGGCTGCCTTAGCTTGACTTCTTCTAGCTTTGGTGGTTAGGGGTTGATCATCACCGGTAGGAGTGGGTACAATTACTTGGTTCTTCCCTGTGATGGTCTCTATTGTTTCATCACTCTTTGACTCATAGGAAGGTCGGTTAGCAGATGGAACCTCTTTCTCTTTAGTACCACACCTTGGTTGTCTAATAGACTCATAAGAGTGTGATGTAGCAATTTCAATGGTTCCCAACCCACCTTTGTTTTGATAACACAGTTTTGAGTGAGAGGATGATGCAAGAATGGCTTGGAAGTTTTGCTCAGAAATAGCATGCTTCCTAGCTTGAGTCTCAACTATTACTAACTTGGCTTGAGCCTTAGTAAATTTGGGTATTAAATCCTTGATTTGAGTCCTATAAATAGTGTGCGCATGTTTTAAAGAGGATGCTATTTTTTTTCTAACTCCTTAATTTTGTTTTGATAGTCAGATTCAGCCCTTTTAAAAGCAGCTTTCAAGATATTCAAGGACTCAATGTCAGATTTAATTTCCATATTGTAGTCTTGGTACATTTTAACCTTAGCAATACAGGCTAGAGTACAAAGATGTTCATATACCTTTGAGTTGTTTGTTCCGCTGTGAGTGCTTGAGCAGGGGTGACATCTAGTACCATAAAGCTCCAATCAACTTCTTAAGCCACAACAGTTGTCTTAGTTGACTTTCTAACAACTTTAGGTGTTGTAGGATATGTGGTGGCATGAGTAGATCCCGGATTTGATTTGGGAGCTTCGCATTCCATAGCAAAATGACCCAGCTGGTTACAGTTGTAACACTTGGCCTTTGCTTTGTCGAACCCAAACTTGCTACTAGTTGGGTTATGAGGGATCTGCCTTCCAATTCTTTTGAAGAACTTCTTCGCCCTGTAGGTTAACAGAGCCATTTCTTGGACTATGTCCATGTATTCCATATCATCTGGGCTGAAGCACTCCAGATCTTCAAAGAAAAACTAAAAATCACCAGAGTGTCCGCTTCCTGAGACAAAAGCACAGTTGTCCTAAAAAGGACTCGGCTAAGCTTGTTGAGACATTGGAGTCTCAGGAAATGTAATGTTAGGCCCAGAGGAACATGATGGCTACTGAGGATGTGTGAGGTACTGCTGAGGTTGTGGGGGTCTTGAGCCTTTTGCAACCATAAGTGCGTTTCAAGTAGGAAGGCTTAAAGGTCTGCTCACATGACGGCCACTCTTGTTTTCCATCTCTACACATGTGCGATCTAAAATGCCATATAGTTAAGTCATGGTGAGGGAGTTCAAATTCAGGAGTTACTCCCACAGACAGAAAGGAGGAGATAAGATCCATGTACCTGAAGAATTGTTGGCTCAGGGTCTCTCCAGCAATATGAGTAAAGTTCTCAAAATGTTGCTTCAGTGAATCTTTCTTTGAGTCATTGGATTTTGTATACATGTTGGTTAAGGCATCAATCAGTTTTTTAGCTGACTGGAAATACTCAAACCCCACAATGATGGAGTTGGGTATAGCAGTCATCAGAACAGTCATGGTCTTGCAATCAATATCAATTCATTTGTGGTCTTCTTCAGAGTACTCTTCCACTGCCTTCTCTAACATTGTACCACCTCTAGAAGGTGCTGCAACCTTTGGCTTGTAAGGGCCATTAGCGATAGATTTCCACATTCGGCTGTCTTGATATCTGATGAACCCTTCAATACGTATGCTCCGTTGTCTGAAGTTTTCTGGGATGATGATAGGTTCTTTAGTCATCGTCCCCATTTCAATTTCAGATTTCTGGTTAAGGGCCATTTTGAGTGTAGTGAGTAGGTGAGTGAAAAAGATGTTGATTAGGATGTTAAGATCACGCAATCAAGAGCCTAAAAAGCTCTGATACCAATTGTAGGATCAATTTTTGTACTCAACACAATATTTTCTCTCAAACTCAGTAAGTAACACGGGTTTGTATGAAGCATAATCTTTCTAAGAGTTGATGATAATATACTAAGTAAATCAAAGCAAAACACATGAGAATAATTTTTCAAGATTCTTGTATATATTATTTCTCAACTCAAAGTATTACAAGACTCTTACAAGCATGATACATGAGTTACAATGAGAGGCTATATATACTACTACCTACAGCCGGATGTATTTTGATACCAGCTAGAAACCTTATACTAAAGCAATTACTACGAATCTAAAGTTAAGGTATCTTAGATAAAGTATTATCTAAGATATGATAGTCATGACATGTCCATGACTTACCTTTTATCACCAACTAAAGTTGGCAACTGTACTAACTGATAAAGGTGAATAGTGGAATAAAGTGTGGTCAAATACATGGGTTTTATAGAAAACGCCATACAGTATATCAGAGTTCTGTAGCGGAGTGTCAGATAAGTCCAATGGTTCATAGTTGCTACTTCTTTCGAAGCCACTTATACTTCGGAAGTGGATACTTCTTCCGAGGCTTCCTTGGAACTTCATACTTTGGAAGTTGTAGTCTTCATTTCTTCTATGTGTTGAAGCTTCGAAAGAGCAGAGACTTTGTCTTCAGAAGTTGGAGTTTTCCTTCGGAAGTTGATCTTGCACTTGACTTCAGAAGAACTCTATTTGTCTTCGGAGGTTCCACTCTTAGCTTTGGAAGTCCTTTTAGTTGTACCAAAATAGTCTAAGTGTTTGGTTTTGGTTGCACCAGCCATTCTAGATCCAACAAACTCCCCCTAGGCTGATGCTACCAAAACCCCACTTCCTCCTGCTTCTCAAAACCTTCAACACCAGGGACAAAAGATGTTTGTTAGTTTCCTTGTTCTTCCCTGAAGTTATGCTGAGAAGTTTGTACTAGTCATTAGTGGACAGGAGATCCAGTCTATCACTCTGAATGACATGTACCCTTTGTTGCACCCCTTGAAGAGAGTTAGTTGACCGGAGTTATATTCATACTCCCATCTAACTATGGATTCAATTTTGGAACCTTCAACCATATGAAGAAAGGCTTTGCCTTTGGTTTCTGATCCTTTCCTTTCCTCCTCCTCTCTCAGTTTCGTATCCTCTTCAATCTTGGACCTTGGAGTCAGATCGGCTAGATGAAGGCTGCTAAGATGATTCCTGATATGAGCAACTATCTCGGAGTTAGAGGGGTTGGAGAATGGCTTCTCTGCTAACTTAGCAATGTCAAATCTGCTCAAGTGTAGTAGAGAGGAGGCATTGAGCCTATTTGTCTCACCATTCTCTTTCTCAACAACAAAGTTATGAGAAGAGTCTTCGAACCTCCACTGGATAATCTTCTTCCTTAGTACAAGAGGCTGACTAGGAACCTTGTCACCTTTCTTTGTATCTAGCAAAGTCACTAGCTTTCTTCTTAGCTTCTTCTCCTCATCATGTAGGCCAAGGAGTTTCGCAACTTGGTCCAATGTACCTCTAGGCAGATCAAGGAATTGATCTCTTGTGAGGGAACATGAGTAGCCATCAACAAAAGTCAATTTTACAGACTCCTCCTCATAGGATATGTCGCTCAAAGTTGTACACTTGGTGAGCTTCATCTTGATCTCCTAAACTCCTCTAAGGAGAGATATTTGGATGAATGAGAGGATGACTTGGGTGGTTGTTTTGTGGGAGAGGTTTGGGTTCTGGGTAGGGTTTTAGGTTTCAGGATGGGTAGTTATGGTGGTTGTTTGGATTGAGTGGGTGAGGAAGTGGGTAAGGTTGATGATGTGGGTTTAGGGGTATAAGGCTCAGAGGTTGGATCAATTTTAACAGGTAAAGGGAAAGGGATGGGTTCGGGTTGAGACTGTGGTTGTGGAGTGGATAAGAAAGTCATCCCTTGTACTATTCGGTACATCTTTTTCCTTCTTCCTAAGAATATGTTAGCCTTGATTTCACTAACAATACGCTGCAGGGTCTTCATAGAGATGGGACCCACCTGCCTACTAGAGAAGCCATGAGCCCGAAGATAGTCTTTTATCTAGGCTTTATCACCTATCTTCTTGGTAGCAGCAAGTCCTGCTTCTTTTTCTCCCGAGGTTTTTCTCTTTTAGTTTTCTTTCTCTCTTAATTGATCTAGCTCTTTTTTGAAGAGCCATAAGATAGTATCATTATCATGGGGAGAGAATTCTTCTAGAGAGAAACCATTGGAGGTTAGGAAAGTTATCCTTTCCCTCCTGAGCTGCAAATCAGCTTCCCTTTTATTCCTCTCTCTTTCCTCCTCTAAGGTTAGCCTTGCTGTTTCTTCCCTTTGTTCAATCAGTAGTAGGGTTGCCTTTTCCAGCTCAGTTAACTCCTCTAATGGTAGCAGGAGCACATCTTCACTAAAAGCTCCATGCTTGATAAGTCTATCAATGATCTCCACCCTATTTATGTTGTTGATAGCCTCTTGGTTAGTTGCAACTGCTTTGCTACTTGTAGCTAGCAACTTCCTAGTTAGGAGTCTACCTTTCATTTTAAGTTTTTCTAACCTTCCTCTTGAAGTTCTTCCTCGATCATCTTCCTCTTTCCTTTGACATCTTTAGAAGTTCTAGACCTTGGGGGTTCTTGGATGGAAGTTTCAGGCTGAGAGATGGTAGTTTGAGCTTGTTGTAGTGGTGTTGTTTAAGCTGGGGGTCGGTTGAGAAAGTCCTTACTATTCACCTCGTATACCAGCTCTAGAATTGCATCTGTGATGATTAGATCCTCGGACAAGGAGAATAGTCCTGCCACAGCTTCCATCTCAGCTATAGAAAATGTAAGTTGTTCTAAGGTATCTTAGATAAAGTATTATCTAAGATACGGTAGTCATGATATGTCCATGACTTACCTTTTGTCACCAACTAAAGTTGGCAATTGTACTAACTGATAAAGGTGAAAAATGGAATAAAGTATGGTCAACTACATGGTTTTACAGAAAACGCCATGAAGTATATCAAAGGACTGCAGCGGAGTGTCAGGGAGACCATACTTATATCCACTGGTTCATAGTAGCTACTTTCGAAGGTTAAATGGCTTCGAAAGAACTTGTTCTTCCGAAGCCACTTATACTTTGGAAGTGGATACTTCTTTCGAGGCTTCCTTGGGACTTCATACTTCGGAAGTTGTAGTCTTCATTTCTTCTAAGTGTTGAAGCTTCAAAAGAGCAGAGAATTTTTGTTTGGAAGTTGGAGTTTTCCTTCGGAAGTTGATCTTGCACTTGACTTCTGAAGAACTCCATTTGTCTTCGGAAGTTCCACTCTTTGCTTCGAAAGTCCTTTATTTGTTGTCCAAAATAGTCTAAGTGTTTGGTTTTGGTTGCACTAGCCTTTCTAGATCCAACACTTCACATCCGTGCCAAGATATCATTCTTAATCCCATCTTTTATTTACCTGTCAAGCTAACATGCATACAAAAAGTTAGCATTGTTAAATGAGTTCTAGTTTTAATATTTGAAGAAACTCTTTGGCATATTAGTCATCTGAAAACCTTTAACTAGAACTAAATCATTAATACATCATAATTATCATTATTCATATTTTACATAGACTTGAATACTGTAGCATTGGACTATTTCATTACTATATCTTTATCTTTTCACTTTTGCTTTGAGCTAGTACAAGTACTAAGCTCCTATAGCGTACATCAGGTATAACTCTTTTAGCATGCGAGACTACATAAAACAAATTTCCGTTTGTGAGTGAGACTTCACAAGACAAATCTCCTTTAGTGGGTGAGACTACACAAAGCACATCTTCTTTAGTGGGCGAGACTTCATAAAGGACATCTCATTTAGTGGGTGAGATTGCACAAAACACACCTCCTTTTGCAGGTGAGGAAGCACAAGGCACATCTCCTTTAGCATGCGAGAATGTGATGAATATGAACTCCTATCAGTGCCTGCAAGACTTTCTGTATATTGGGCCTATTGCTTTCATTATTTACCATTACCTTTCTTATCTTTTATTATCACTTTATCATGACAGTAATTATCATTCACCTTTCTTTCTTTCTCTACTATACATTTTTACCGTACTATCATTGTAGTGAACGTAATTTAACATTTTATCATACTTTAGAACTTTATCATACTTTGGCTCTTTAACATAGTGTAGCACTTGAACATACTTTAACACTTTAACATACTTCAACTCTTTATCTTCTTCAAAAGTCAAACACTAATTTTGCGAAAAATTGTGATTATTCTGTTGTTAATTGAAAGAAATGATGCTAAAGGATTGATTATCAGTGTATAAGTCACTTGATTGAAGAGTTTCAAATCGTTTTATCAAGTTTTCAAAAATTTGTTAAGATCATGTTGTTACGAAGAAGATGAACTAGGCATTTGGTGTGTTGAAATCATCTGAAAAATCACCTAAGTGTTTAGGTGCATGAACACTGTTCAGATGCTTTAGCACTGTTTAGGCGTTGCGGATTGGACGTTTTGACATTGTTTGTGGGTATTCTAGCATTGTTTGAACAGTTTTCAAAAACCAAGTCCTAGGCACTTTGTAACTATTCAGGCGCTTTAGAACTATTCAGACGCTTCAACACTGTTTGGGCGTTTGGTAACTGTTTGGGCATTTTGATACTGTTCAGGCATTTCTATACTTGGAAGTTTTAGAAGTCCACTAAGGCAATCCCTTAGGCGTTTCTAAGTCAAGTTGGGCGTTTCACTACTATTCAGGTCTTAAATTCAAAACCTAATCATGGTAAAGACTGAAGATTCAGAGAACAAAGTACCAAAATTGAAGAATAGAGTTAACTTCACAAATTTGTCACTCAGGCTGAAACATCACTTAAACTCAATTGATACTGATTTATGGAAATCAATTGAGAAAGGACCTTACATGCCTATCACTTCTGATGGCCTTGATGGTTTTGTATACACAAAAGATACTTTAGAGCCTTATCAGATGATGCATTACATAGGGATGATCTAAAGAAGGTGAAGAATGATCTTAAAGCCTATTCTCTCATGTGTAAAGGGCTACCTTTAAAAGTACTATCAAGGCTTGAGAATTACCAAACTGGGTCACCTTATATAAAGCTTTGAAAGTGATTTGTAAAGGAGGAAAAGAGGTTCAAGATCTTAAAAGACAGAAATTGAAGAGGCAACTTGAACTTTTTAAGCATATCTCAGGAGAAACTGTAAATCAGATGATGAGTAGATATGTGCAACTCATAACAAAAATGTCAACTATAGGGATTAAGAATGATCTTAAAGATCTAAATGACAAAGTTCTGAATGCACTTCCATTATCTTGAAAACAAACTATGAACTTGTTAAAGCACACTGAGAAATTTTCCATGGATCTTGATCTTCTCATAGCAAAGATTGAGTTGGTGGAAATTGATGAAAGCTCAAGAAATAATGATAGAGCTGCATCAACTTCTCAATACAACTATGTTGCTTCTCCACCAGATACTATAGAGAATGCTTTTCTTGCCAAAGATCATGCTACTCCTAAAGATGAGGGTGATCTGTTTGTGGGAGCAGGATTCTTCACTAGTACACTTGCATACTCAACTCAACCACAACTACAATCTCCTCCAAAACCTTCAGTGCTTAAAACTCAAAATGAGACTCCATCTTCTAACTATGCAAATCCTAGCAAACTTAAAGATGTTATAAACATCCTGTTACAGGATGAAGAGTCAAAAGCCACCTTTACAGCCTTTATGGAAAGCTTCCAAGCATATCAAGGTAGTCATCTAACACAAGTTGATTTAATTTTGCACGATTTATTCGAGATGGATCCAGATGATATTGATGAAATGGATCTTAACTGGCAAATGGTGATGATAGCCTATAGAACTTAAAAGCATTCTTATGTCAACAGAAACTACAAGCCTAGTGCAAACAAAACAATTGGTTTTGATAAGTCAAAATCAAGGTGTTTTAACTGTAACAGCTATGGCCATTTTCTAGAGAGTGCAAACCTCCAAGAACTCAAGGAGGAAATGGCCAAAGTATTTCTAATAGTCAGAGATATCATCAACAGGCTCATAAGACATTTCAAAAGCCATATCAGAGCCTACCAATGCCAGAACTGAAAGAAGAAAAACCAATGAAGAACCAAAGAAAGCACTAGTTGTAAGAATCAAGGATAGTTATGATTAGAGTGCTTATGCAGAATAGTTTACAACTGATCTTACTTCTGTTCTAGTACTGATTGCTGAGATGAATGATAAAGACTAGTCTGAAGACAAATATCCAAAGACAGATGGTGAATCAGATGCTATAGAAGACTATGACTAGAGTGACAAGTCTGAACCAAAGGATGATTCAGAAGAAGTTGCTCTTATGGCACAGTCAAAACAACCAAAGGTTGGAAAATCTTTATCTGATGCTAAGTCTTCAAACTCTTATCCAGAAATACTAGTGGAAATAAGAGAGAAAATGTGCACCAAAGCATGTTTTGAACAAGTTGAACACTACAGAATTTACTCATTCAAAATATGTGATAAACTTAAACAAGAAGAGTCAATTCACCAATCTGAGTCTGGAACTTCACCTGTATTTGGAGATATAGATGTCAATGACAAGCTTGATTATTTTCTCAACTGACAAACTCAAGTTCCGAATTTCATTCCACATTTTTCAACCTTGTTGCACCAGCTCTCTGACCTAAACCAAACCAATTAGGATGTGAATGTTCAACAAGACGAGATTCCAACAACTTGTATTCACAAGAAACATCCCATCTCTCAGATTACTGGTCCTTTATATTAGAGAACAACAAAAAGTCACTCCAAAAGAGCAAATCTTTGCTTGTACTCGTGTTTTCTTTCTCAAATTGTCCTTAAAACATTACTGAAGCATTGAAGGACAATATTTGGATCGAAACGATACAAGAGGAATTACTATAATTCCGTAAACAGGAAGTGTGAACACTGGTGGATTTTCCTGAAGGAGAGAATGCCATTGGCACAAAATGGTTGTTCAGAAACAAATAAGATGACAGAGGAATAACTATTCGAAACAAACCATGATTAGTAGCACAAGGTTACACCCAGGAGGAATGAATAGATTATGATGAAGCGTTTGCTCTAGTTTCAAGACTAAAAGCAATTCGTGTCTTCCTAGCATATGCTTCTTATATGAATTCAAGGTGTACCAAATGGAAGTTAAAGGTGCCTTTTTGTATGGACCAATCACTGATGATATGTATGTTAAGCAACCTCAAGGTTTTGAAGATGCTGAATTTCCTCATCATGTGTACAAGCTCAACAAAGCTCTATATGGTGTACATCAAGCCCCAAGAATCTAGTATGAGACATTGTCCAAGCACTTGATCCAACATGGATATACACGAGGGAAGATTGATCCAACTTTATTCATAATAAAGGATGCAACTAATCTCCTATGTGTGCAAGTTTATGAGATCATATTTGGATCAACCACTCAAACACTGTGCTCAGAATTTGAAGAAATTATGAAATTGCGATTCCAGATGAGTTCTATGGGAGAAATCAATTTCTTTCTTGGATTGCAAGTAAAACAATCTACAGATGGCATCTTCATCAATCAAGAGAAGTTTGTTGATAAGCTATTGAAGAAATTCAAACTACAAGATTGTCAATCCATTAGAACTCCAACTGACGTAACAACAAGATTGATCCTGATCCGAAAGGAAAATCTATAGACCAAACATTATACATATCTATGATTGGATCCTTGATGTATTTAACTGCATCTAGACCTGACATAATATATGTTGTTTGTTTCTGTGCCAGGTATCAATCAGCCCCGAAGGAATCTCATCTTATCACTGTCAAAAGTATATTCAGACATCTCAAAAGGAAACCAGCTCTAGGGTTATGGTATCCTTATGAAGGAAACTTCTAGTTACATGGGTATACTGATAGTGATTATAGGGGATGATGTCAAGATAGAAAATCTACCATGGGTGGTTGTCTGTTTTTGGGTCCTTGATTAGTCTCGTGGAAGTGTAAGAAACAAACAAACGTCTTAGTCTCAACTGCAAAAGCTGAGTACATTGCTGGATTACGGGTTCAATTTTCTTAAAACCCCTATTTACATTGATAACACAGCTGCTATGTTTATAACAGCTAATCCTGTCCAACATTCTAAAACAAAACTTATCAAAATTTGATATCATTTTCTCAGAGACAACTCTAAAAAAGGTTTAATCATTTTGAGTTAGATATCAACTGATAATAACCCTCCCTCCTTTTCATAAACAAATCAAAAGTTAAATTGTCAAAGTCAATTGCATGATTAAGTATATTATGTATGCATGCTAAATGAAAAAGAAAATGCAACATTAGAAAATTTCCAAACCAAAAGAGAAAAATATAAAATGAAAATACAAAAAATATAGTTAGTTGTTCAATTATTTAGGATTAAATCTGCCATTGCAATATGTGAGAAATGATAGTACATCAGTTTTAAACAGTTGCATACTTCACTCACTTATAAATTCTGACGTGATCAACTATGATCTGCAGGCAAGGTCATGTAATTATACTGAAAAAGTAAATTATTATGATTAAACTAAATCAATTATGCATTTGTGTGTGTCCATCTTAGTTCTAATGAGTGGTGTTGACTTATCTGATTGATTGCTTGTCAAGTCACAATCTCTCACCTAGTGGTGATATGAATAACCATGAGATCTGTTATGAGTCATCATAGACCTGAAGTGATGAGGTATCCTCTGTTGTAAGTCATTAGAGACCTGGACATTCTCACCTAATGCATAAGATACCAATATGCACAATCCTTTCAAAAGTCCAAAATGGATGCCCTTGATTCTTATGAATCATCTCTATCTATTTCTTTATGAAATGGATTCGGGGATTACGCAATGTCTTGTCCATGGTGGTTTTCTCGGAGATTATCAATTGGTTTAACCATGATGATTCTCTCATTGACCTAAACATAAGATCTGGTTATACATATATGTCAGGTTTTTAAGTTAAATAAAAGTGCTTGCTTGCATACATTGACGAGGGTCGGACTCTCTAAGTCTAAGTGTGGATTACATAATGTCATATCTAATCCAACCTTAATAAATCCAATAATTGAAAAAGTAAGTGTACTAATTCTTTTGCCAAAGCACTCATTATTTGTCCTTAGATCTCGTGTCTCCTTTGCTGTGGTAACACTAACCTGGAACACACTTGATCATGAGTTAATCATTTTCTATGACTATCCACAATTTCTTTATTTCAATCTGTTGATTATTAACAGATATGATCTCAGACATGTGATTCAATGTGTAGGATTTTATTTTACTTTATTTTGATTTTTGCATAATTTATAGTGTGCACGCATGTTGATAATGATTGGTTTTTCTTAAATTTTCAACTTCTATAAACTTTTAAGTTTGAAAACTTAAAATTTTAGGGGGAGTAAAGATGAAAAATAGAAAACTAAAATAAATGTTTGGATGAAAAAGGGCAAAGCCAAAATATTCAAGCAAGTGTGTGTTTGATATGATTAAAAAGAACCTAAAAAAGATTTCAAATTGTTTTAAAATGTGGAAAAGCTTCTTGCAAAGAATTGAGAGTGTTTGTATTTTTATAAAATTTTTGAGACTAAAATGACAGGAAATTAATTTAAAAATAAAAGGTCAAAGTTAAAAAATTTGATCAGAAAGTCAAAATTTGGTCAAAAAGTCAAAGTTTTGGTCAAATAGTCAAGGTCTTAGTCATTATTCAAAGTTTAACCAAAGTTTGAAAGTTTTTATGAAGAACAATGAAATTGGTCAAAATTAGGGTTTGAATGAATTTTTGTGAAAAAATGTCAAGTGTTAGATGTATGAATGTCTCATGCACCTAAAAAGTGACCATAAGTCTAAGTTTAGACGCATGATGAATTTTCAATTTTATGATAAGTGTTGGACGTTTTGAGTCTAACTCGTGCACCGAAATAGTGGCCATGAGTCTGAACATTTTGGTTAAGTGTTGGGCGTTTTGCATAAGCTCATGCGCCAAAACAGTCCTAACGTTTCATATTGAAAATAAACCAAGTGTGGACTCTTGAAAGCTCATGTACCTAAAAAATTCTCATACGAACTGAGGGTTCATGATTTTGTTTAAGTGTTAGGCGTTTCAGACTAGGTCATGCGCCTGAACAATGCTCATGCGCCTAAACAATGCCCATGCGCTTGTATAGTGCTCATGCGCCTAAGTCCTTGAACAAAATTTGACCAAGTGTAACTCATGCGTCTAGGTTTCATACACCTGAACATGGGTAATGCGCTTATACAGTGCCAATGCGCCTAAACCTCATGCGTCTCAACAGTGGTCATGCGTCTACACAGTTGCAATACGTCCAAAGGTTTTTTCACACTTATATAAATTCAACACTTGGACAGATTTCATTTCATTCGAACTTTTCTACTCTCATACTCTCTGTTCTTAATCTTACTTAACCGGCACACATAATACTCATTGTTTACTCTGCTTTCCTGAGATTGTTGTTATTCTAAGGTAAAACTAGTGATTGTAAACAACTTATTAAGATTATTTCATCAAATCAGTGTTCATAATCATCATATTCATTCGGGCGTTTGAACCCTATGTAGGTGATCGAACCCTATGAACTTGAATAAATCTGAAGTTGATGTTTAAATGTGATTGTATGTTGAAATTGTCAATAATACAAGATTGCGACCTGATTAACATCATCAAATCCAAATTTCATCACAAAAGTGTTTGATGATTCGATGATCATTAGTGAAAATAATAATAAAATATTGAATCTGAAATGAATCAACAAAATGAAAATTTCAAACCAAATTTGCTTGTTAATCATTAAAATTCAACTTGTGCTTTCAAATCAACTAGAAACAAGTTACTTAATTAATTGTATATCTTAAAATTTGATTGATTCATTAAAACAATAAGTTTAAACACTTAGATTTTTTTAAAATGATCTAATTTTAAAATAATACTAATTCATGTTTCTTTGTTAATTGAAAGATGGCTGAATTAAAGTTTGAGCCTTAGCATAATGTTACTGCTTTTCTGAATGAAGAAGTTAGAGAATTTATTGGATATGAAGAGATGATCAGATTTCTTCTAAGGATAAAATATGTATATGCTATGTATGCCAGACCGGCCATATATGCAAGGCTGATTAAGAAGGTCTGGAGAACAGCAGAGGTTAAGCTTGATGATAACAAAAGGAAAGTTCTAAGGGGATTTATTACTAATGATATAATGATTGAAGTCTCTGAAGATTCTATACGGGGTGCACTAAGACTGGGTGAGAATGATGCCTAAGATTTGTCTAAGTACACTTTTAATGAGTGTAGGGAGATATTCATGCAGATGGGTCACCCAAATATATTCCCTAAGAAGCAATTCTTTAGGGAAAGGGTCTATAATCATTGGAAGCTGCTTTGCTACATATTCCAACACTGTATGTCCAAGAGGAGTGCAGGATGGAACTCTTTTCCAGTAGACATTGCATCTTTTATAGTAGTTATAGCCATAAATAGAAGATTTAACATGGCTAAGTGGATAATGAATGGGTTCATATTCAATTTGGAGAAAATGAAAAGGAACAAGTACTTGATGGATCCTAGGTTTCTCCAATTGATCATAAATGAAGAATGCCCAGACATTCATGGTTATAGAGTACAAGGTGATAGATTTGAATTAGAGCATATGTCTGAAGGTGTGTATAAGAGACTTGTTATAATTACATGAGCTGAAAATGTACCTCTATTTGATTATATGAGGAATGTAGCTGATGATAATGTTGATATTGATCAACAACACTTTCATTTGACTGAGGATGAGCTTGTAAATCCTAATGATCTTATAGAAGATATAATAGAAGAAGTGAATGTTGAAGAGTCAGACGAAGATGATGAAGATAAGATTTCTTAAGAAGACGATGATGATGAAGAGGAACATGTTGGAGCTGTAAAAGATAGTCTATATTATCAACACAGTGAAAGTCAACAAAAGTCAACGTCACGGTCAAAGTCAACAAAAGTCAAACCGGACACGCTCGAGACGAAGAACCGAGACTAGAAATTGAAGATTTAAATGACTAGGAGTTTTATTGTAATAAATATATTTTGTGTGAACAAAATATATTTTATCTTGTTTTAGTCATTTTTATGATTTATATGTATTTTTCATTAATTAGCCTAAGTCTAGGGGGTTAAGTGCAATTAGTGAATATTAGTCTAGACTATAAATAGGTTAATTGTAATTAGGTTTTGTTAATGGTTGAATGACCAATATATTGAGGGATTACTTGTAAACATTATTTGCAATCTTATTAAAGATCAAAGGGGTTTTAGTGTGTTTATTATATTTTGATCTATAATCTTTATGATTTGATTCAAGTTTGATCATCCTGGAGTTACATAACATGATGATGAGAGTTCTTCAAATTATGATAATGATGACGATAACCAAGGTGATGAGACAGGAGGAAATAATGAAGAAACTATTCATGAGATGAATAGTGAATAAACTATCTCTGATCATAGAGGTGAGGAGGATAGAAATATGGATGCTGAAGTTGATTCTAAAGTGAATGATTAAAGAGATGATGAGCATTTTGAGAATGAAAATGTTGAGAATGTTGATTTCAATCAAGCTTTTGATTTTGATGCTATTTGGTCTAAGCCAATCAAAGAGAATATTATTTATGTTGTACAATCTCCGAGTGTAGAAGTTATGGTTGTGAAAGAGAAAGAAAAAGAAATGAAACAAACAACTGATGTTTGTGTTCAGATAGAAACTGATGATGATAAAGAAGTAATTGATGAGCTGAAGTCACAGATTGCAGATCAAAATGAAGAAATTGAGAGATTGAAAGAAGAAAGTGCTATGTTGAAAGCCAATGATGAAAAGAAGAACATGCTGATGAATGAACTTAAAGAAAAGGTGAAAAGACTGTTTGAAGAAATAGAAAAGATGAAAGAGAGTCTGAAGGAACAAGAAAAAGAAAATGAAGTGCCAGTTATTAAGAAAGAAACTGTACAAGAACCTCAAGAGATTATGACTGGAAAATAAATACTGAATCTGAGAAAGGTAAAAGAAAGATAGATGAAGTTGAACCATCTTAAGTTCCTACTAAAGTTCAAAAGATTGTTAATATAGCTGAGAATGTAGAAGAAAATGATATGCAACAGATAATAGAAACTCTTGATGATATAAAGTCTGATTTACCAGATGAATGGTATGACGAGGTGTTAGAAGATGAAGATGTGTGTGATGTTGTTGACTCATGTTAGATCTAGGAACAATAGATCTAGATCATTTTGTATAGGCTTAGAAATTTATTCAATACTTGTAATGAATGATTATAATTCATCATTTTGATGTTTGCATTATGTATATAGGTTAACCCATAAGTGTGTTGATTTGTGTATGAGTGCAGGTACAACCATTATAATTGGAGAATTACTAAAATTGACCAAGTATGAGAAACATCTACGGATGAACATTTTGTTCTTCCGTAGATATGTTTCTTACAAGTAAAATATGTAGATACATGATGTTCCTAGTTTATGTGCTTAAATGTAAAAGTCTTTCATGTCTTACACATGTGTAATGTAATGATTCAATGAAATATAATATGTGTTTGATGTTTAATAATGTTTAATTACCTCATATTATTATTGTGTTAAGTATAATTCATATGTATGAACTTATATATATAGGTTTGAGGTTGTTGTACATAGTTCTTAGTCAATAATGATTAAGTAATGTGTTCAACCTAGTTAGGTGAGTATTCATGCTAATGGACCATACGCATGAATATATCATGCTTATGAACCAGTCGCACAACTGAACTAGGAGACTGGATCAGTAGTATGATTGAGACATAAGATTGACTCATTCGCACGACTGAGCCGTGCGTATGACTCAATCGCATGATTCAGTCGCACGACTGAACCATGCTAATAGTTTGTCGTATGAATGGAAACTGCAAACCTATAAATACCACTTAATTCGTGGAAAAACATAACTTTTCAGAACACTTGAAACGCTTGAAAAACCGTAGCCGTCTAGAACGGTTAAGACAACCAATCCAACTTCAAAGTTCGTTCTTGATCGATTCATACTCATTCTTGACGTTTAGTTCATTCCTATATCCATTTGGTTATCGTTCTCACTGATTGGATCGCCAAACAAATAAGATTCTGCACTATTTGATCTGGTTTCATTCAGAAGTATTCCATACGTACACGGTCTTAATAAGTGGTATTAGAACTTTGGCTCTTGATTTTGCATGGGTTCAATTAGTTTTGGTGTTAAAACTCACGTTTTAATTCAAAAGAGTCACCATGTTGGTTCTAAAGGTGTTTTCAACGTTTGCATGCATTAACATTTTGTTTTTCATCATACGACAGATTAGGGTTTCTGGGAAAATCCTGTTTTTGTGTCAAAGTGTCAAAAATTCGATTTTACAAATCCAACAGCTTTCTATCGCACAATTGGTTTAGTCGCACGATTGAACTCAATCGTATACTCCATCCGCAAGACTGAACTCAGTCGCATCCCTCATTCACACGACTGAACAACTCTAGTCGTTTGATTCCAATCGTCTTGTTCATACGCACAACTGAATCCAATCGCACGATTAAATTCATTTGCATCCTTTATTCGCACGAGTGAACCATACTCATAGCCCATTCGCACGAGTGAAATTGTCCTGTTCTAAAAGTACAAAGTTTAAAGCAATGGAAGATCAATTTGCTGCTTTTTTGCCAGAAAGGACTCTCGCATCTAGAACATTCTTCTTCTGGAGAATGAGATTGGAAATCATAATAAACTGCCGAAGCTGATAAAGTTAGATGATTATCCACAATGGAAACAATGGCTTGAAATTTATTTAAATGGAGTTGACCCAATATCTATGGACATCCATTGAGACTGGTTACACGGTACCAGTCAGTGCTAATGGAGTCAAGTTAACATTAGGAGGAATGAGTAAAGCACAGAAGATTCTATTCAATGCTGAAAAGAAAGTTTATGCCTTGTTGACTTTGTCGATACCAAAAGACATCTTTCATTAGTTCTTTGAGAACAAGCAGGCGAAAAAGTTATGGGAAGCATTGGAGAAGATATATGATGAAAACACAACTCTCAAAGCACTGAAGGCTAAAGCTCTCAAAAAGGAATTTGATAATTTCTCCTCGATAGGGAATGAGAGCTTGTATGGCATTATTGATAGATTCTACCACCTGATGAGTGAGTTGCACACTCATGGTGTAACAACATCTATGGAAGATAAAGTTTCAAGCTTTGCTGATGGCTTGCCTGATAAATGGGATTCATTTGTGACTAATCTGAGACAAAACGACATTCTTGTGACATTAGACACAAATGATTTCATCTTGAAGTTAAAAGAGGAAGAACTGAGAATGAAATACAAGTCGAAGAAAGGATCCTATGTTCAGAATCCTTCATTTTACAACTCAGTTCCAACTCCAGCTGTTTCAGGAGCACCGTTACAAACAACTTTCGTGTCTAGTTCTTTTGCTTCTTCTCAAACTAGTACCTCAAGAACCAAAACATCAAGGTCGTCTGGAATCCAATATATAGTTCATGAAGCAAATACTACAAAGTTGAAGACCGAGAATCTCGGTAATATCATAGTGGAAGTTGCCAAAGAACATATGGATCTTTTAGCGGGGGTTGTACAATCTTATGATGGTTTAGTTACAGGTAAGATTGGAAATTTTCATCTTGCAGATGAGGATTATGAGCAAATTGACGAAAATGAGCTAGAACGAATGGACATAATGTGGGCATTAGCTAGTGCTGTCAGAAGAGCAAAGAAGTTTGTCAAAAAGACGGGATAGAATCTAGTAGCCACTAACGATACGACTTTTGGTTTTGACAAAACCAAAGTCACTTGCTTCAACTATGGTGAAAAGTGGCATTTTAAATGTGAATGTGTAAAGCCCAAGAAAACTGGTAATGAAAACCCATTTCCAACATTCAACCGTCAAGACAAAGGCATGAGTGGAACTACATCTTCAAACAAAGAGACAAAGGCCTTGACTGCTCAAGGTGATGAAGGGCAAGAATGGTCCTTCCGATTTGTGTCTCCAGGTGAATCAAATATTGCCTTTGTTTAGGCACTGGATAATGGTTCTGCTAGTGAAGGTGAGATCATAGTTGAGCAAGTGATGTCAGATACCGGAGAAGCTTTGAATGTGGTAAATCACTTGGTTGAGGAAGAGCTCAGAGCAACTTTTGGTCCATATGATCGTATAACAATGCAAATGAGATGAAGAATCATTCAATATCAAACACACAATCTAAACAAGATGAACACAATAGCAACTCAATCAATAATAAGACAATGAAGATCATAGCATTCAATAATAACAAAGCACACATATATTTCTATGTAATAACTGCTTAGAAATGGTAACTTGCAACAAGGATCAACGATTAGGGTTTTGTAAGCTTACCCACAATGATAATAATCAAAAACTATATATAGCAGTCTTAGTTTCGTAGACAATTTCGCTGTCTGCGAAACTGCTTTGCCGAAACTATAGTTTCGCCCGGCAGAAACTATAGTTTCGATCACAGTTTCTCTGGACTGCAAAACAACATAAATCTAATTACATACATTAGGAAACTAACAAAAGATCTATTACAAGCAAAAGTAAACAATCTAAACTAAGGTGAGTCCAACCTATACATGATCTTCAATACTCCCCCTAGGTTGGAACTCACCACCTTCACTCGTCTTGATGTATCTTTTCAGCTCCAATGTCCTCAGTTGCCTTTGATTTGTCTTCAACACCTCCTACAACAACTTCCTCGGGGGCTTCAACACATGATTCTCCATGGTCTCTTTCTGCTTAACGAACCCCTTCGGGATGAGCACTCGCTTGCTCAAATTGCCTGGCCAAATCCTGTATATCCATATTTAGATCATCTTGGGCCCTTACTCTCTCTGCTACTCTTCACCTCTACCCTCACACCTCTGATTTTATTTGCCACAGTCATAAACAGACTGGCTTCCTTCCGCGTCTGCTCACCTGCACCTGCTTTGATATTATTCTCCCATAGAACTAGCAGGTCTTCATCATAGAAGCTAAAAAGTTCCATTGGATAAAAAACTTTGAACTCAACACCATTCCTCACTCTGATGATTGCCTCCCCCGTATTGTTATCATAAAACCACTTTTCAAAATTCTGTAGTTGTTGGGGGAGGGGGTCTGCCAATCTGACCCTATTCACGGTCCTTGGTGGTTTCACCCTTAGTACAATCTTTCCCTTGCTAGTCTCCCAATCCTTGTCTCTCTTTGATCGTTTCCTCTTAACCTTCATGTGTCCAAAAGACTCAAAGTTGTCATTTAGGTATCTGAATCTCTTTCTCCAAAAGTGAGGCTCGTTCACTTAGATTTGCATTTAGTAATGGCAGAGCCGCCAGCCACCTCAGATCCCATTTAAGCAAGGTCTTGAATGCCTTCCTCTTATGCATGTAGCTAATTCCACCCCTCTCCTCTTTATCATGAACATTTTGAGGCTAGGGTTATAACACCAACTTATAATCCTCTTATCAGCCTCCTTCTTACTCAACCCTTCCATGTGTTGGAAAAGGAGAGTTAGTTCTTCTGGCTCTTTCTCTTTAACAAACCATTCAGCTTTATCCATCTCAAAGAAATCTTAATCAAGCTCTCCCTTCTTGGCTACATATATCAACGGCCTCTTATCAACTTCATAGAATTCTAGTTCAGAATCATAATCTACTATTTGTTCATCATCCTCTTCTTCATCAACTAGTCCCTTTCCTTTCTCACCATCTCTGTCAACCAACTTCTTCCTCACCACCTCTTCTCCAACCAGATCCTTTTCAACATCAAATCCCATGTTTATAAACCCAGCCTCCTGAATTTCCTCTTCATTTTCCCTACCTTCATCTTCATGCCTTATCTCATGACCTTCAACACCAGCAGATGCTGCACCAGATGTGCCCTCTCCTGCCCTGGAGGAAGTACCCACGTTCAAGAACGGGTATTTAGAGATGTCAGTTAAATCATCTAACTCAGATTGAGTTAGTTGATTGGGTAGGCCGACAGTAGCTTTCAGTTGACCAACTTATTCAAACAACTTCTTTAGTAGTAAGTTTTGAACTACTAGCAACTTCTTCATTCCCTCTATCACCTCATCTTTTTTGCTTCTCCCGTATCTCTTGGTTGGTGAGTTTAGTCTTTATCATGCTCAGTTCATCTGCTAGAGAGTTGTTAAGGTTACAAATCATATCCTCATCTAAGTTTCCTCTTTCTTCCCTCCTTGGTGTTTCACTGAATGCTTGATGTCTCTATTTAGTTCTCCTCTCTGATCCTGCTATATCAGCTTTTTTGTTCGATTTCTTCTCCTTTTCTACCCTTATCTCTTCAGCCCTTTCATTTACTTCTACTTTAAAATCATAATCTTTCTCTTTTGCGTATCTCTTTCTCTACTTGGCTGCATTAGTCTGTTGTGCCCTAGTTTCTTCAGCTCGTTTATTCTCCGACTCATCCACCCTTCTAATACAATTCCATCTTTCGGGTGGGTACATGTTTTCCCACAAATGGTTGAGCTTCTTACTAAAGTCATGTCGAATGGCACAACAGTCTGCAAAAATACGTGGGTTCATCTGCACCATCCTTTTCACCTCCCCGTGTCTTGGCACATTTGGAATTAGGTCATCAAAGATCATCTGAAGAAATCGAGGATACAGAAGCCATTTATCCTTCTTCAGGGCCATCACATTCTCTACCATGCAAGCAAATATAAGTCTCACAATGTTTGCCTTTTCCCCTCTGCAACATAACACCATAGCTTTGGCCCAGTCAATATTCAACCCATCTAATCCACCTTTACGGTGATCTAAAAACATAATGAAGACGTGGGCAATGAATCTCTATTCATTGGACAGAAATGACTTCTTGATCTTTTTTCGGGAACCAAAAGCTGGCCCCTCATACCCCATGCTTCGGAATGCTGCGGACACCTCAGTATCGGACATAGTAATCTCTTCTCCAGAAACCTCCTTTAGCCTCAAAATCCTTGAAACTATCTTAGCAGTAATAGTCACCTCATTCTCTAATACTTTGGTAGAGATCCTTTGGGTATTCCCTCTCGTATCATATTCAACAGATCTCCAAAAATCTCTGATGTGGAGATCATATATGGTGGTGGAATGAGAGATAGCGTAAGCTATGGGGGATCTTTCCAGCCACCGAATGCAGTCTCTAAACCCTGCAGCTTTGGGATGTGTATCATCCAGAATGGTGGTGATATTGTTTCTCTCATCAAACTTTAGATTAGCCATTTAAACCTGAGATACAAATCAAATGAATTAATAAAAATATAAAGCAATAGTAATAAAAATAAATAATAATAAAAAAAGACAAAACCAAAGAATAAAGAAAAAAATAAAATTAAAATTAAATTCGCTGGCCGAAACTATAATCTCGCAGGATGAGTTATAATTTTGGCAGGTGAAAGTATAGTTTCGCTAGCAAGAACACAACAGTTTCGCCCAAACAATGAGATAGATTCGACAAGCCGAATCAATAGTTTCGGCATAGTGAAACTGAATAATAGTCGGCAAAACTGTTAGGTTCGCTTGGACAACATAACCTTACAGTTTCGCTAAGGAAACAAGAACTTTCGTTCAGTTTCGCTGGACTATTGGTAGTTTCGCTAGAAGAACAGCGAAGGTACCGAAGAGTCTCGATCAAAAATACTCACAAAGTGATAGTATAAACAGGATAAAATGATATCCAGAGTTAGAAACTCACTAGCAAACAAGAATCAACAAACAATCAACATCAAAAACACATAAACTCTAAATCGAATGAAGAGGACACAAAACAACCCTAAGAAACTAAACAGTTCGATGGTGCGAAAGTGTGGGGATAATTTCGCAAACCGACATATATAGTAAATAGTCTCGCAGGAGGCGAAACTATAGTTTCGCCAGACGAATCTATAGTTTCGCCAAGCGAAGCTGCAATTTCGCCAAAAAGAAATCAGATAAAAAATGACTTCGCACAGAATGGAAATGCTAAGCGAAATTGCAATTTCGTTTAGCGGAACAATTAGCAAAAGTATAGTTTCGCAATTTTTTTATCATTATTATTATTATTATTAACTTCAGAAACTAAGATCTAAATCAATCAGAGATCACATCCTCAAGATATACATTAGCACAAAGATGACTTTAATCATCGACCAACAATGAGATCATACTGATAGTTGAATCTGATCACAACCTTTAAAGAAACTGTTGAAATTCAGAAACAAATCAATAACGATTGCTGATATATTTTTCCACTTAAACCCATGTCTTATCTTTTTCAACAAACAACATATGATTTGTTAAGGTTCGATTAGATACTTTAGAATGCTAGGACCCCATAATCATTTGGCAAAAACCCTCACCCAACCTTAGGATTTCTTGAATTTTGTAGTGATCTTTATAGAGCAGGCCGTGTGCATTAGTGTGCCAGTGATTATCAAAAAAATATTGCATTTTGTGATGAATTCATCATTTAGATGATTTGACACAACTTATCAAGATGGTGAGAGCTCCAGGTCTATACTCACGTATAACAAAGGAGATGACCATTTAATCAAGTGCCGATGAGAGCTCCAGGTTAGTACTACCGTACCGCAGAGGAGATCATCACTCCAGGTCAGTACTACCGTACAGCAGAGGAGATCATCACTCCAGGTCAGTTTACCGAACAGTAGGGGAGATAAGCACACGTACAAGACACAAAAATATACTAGACATGATTCAAAGATATGTCTCATAAGATTAGTATCATGGTGGGTAAAAGATCAATTCTCAATCCACTTTTTGTCGGGACTCAGTTTTCGTGCAGGCCAAAATGGTTGTGTAAATCCAGACATCCTTAAGCATATATTTTAATTTAAATCATATAGCTGCTATATACTTTATTCTTCAGGCTAAGTCTACCAAGCATATCGTTAAGGAGTTTGTTTAATTTACTTTTATATGCAATAATAAAACTGTAAATCATAGAGAAACATCAGTTACTATCATTTCTCATTTTAAATGCCAGTCATGCATAAATGAGAATATTCGGAAGATATAAAATCATTTCTCGTCATTTCAAATTCAACGCTCAGTTTATTTTTATGTAAATTATATACATTCCCCCAAAAATTTATTTTTAAAAGAAAATATCTTTAAGATTATTATTATTATTATTTGTTTTATTTTTATATATTTAAAAGAAAATTTTATAAAAGAAAAGAAAAGAGGTTTAAAAGCATATTAACCCTAGCATAGAGATCAATTCATAAAAGCGAGGTTAATCAAAAGTTTTTGTAGTGTCAATGGGAATAATATCGATAAAACCCTTTTCCCGTGCATCACGAATTGCATGAATCCGTGTTTCGATGTGCTTGGTTCGAGAATGATGAATAGGATTTTTTGCGATCCCGATGGCTGCTTCGTTGTCACAAAACAATGGTGTGTGAAGAAAATTGATTCCATAGTCATTCATCTGGTGTTGAATCCAAAAAACTTGTGAACAACAACTAGGGAAATAGTGGTCTGTTTCTTGCTCTGCCATGACACCAGACAGTTGCCCAGGTATTGACATCCTCTGGTCATCGTTTTTTTTATTTAACCTGCAACCATTGGAATCACTGTCAGAATAAGCATGTAAATCAAAATTCACACCGTAGGGATACCAAAGACCTAAACGAGAGGAGCCTTTGAGATAATGAAAAATTCTCTTGACAACCTTTTCATGAGACTTTTTTGGGGCCTACTGATATCGAGCACAATATCCTACAGCAAAAGTGATGTCAGGACGACTTGTTGTAAGATACATAAGAGAACCGATCATAGATCTGTAAAGATGAGGATCAACAGGTTTCCCGTTCTCATCAGGAGTGAGACACATTGGAGCAGTAAAGGGGGTCATTTCAGGAGACGTGTCATCCATCTTGAATTTCTTCAAAATTTCTTTAACATACTTCTCTTGATGAATGAGAATGCCTTCAGGCTTTTGTTCAACTTGTAATCCAAGAAAAAAGCACATTTCTCCCATCATACTCATTTCAAACCGATTACGCATCACCTCTTCAAACTCCCGACACAATTGTGAATTGGTGGAGCCAAGAATAATATCATCTACATAAACTTGGACAATCAACATTTCACCTGTCACTTCTCTCTTGAAAAGAGTCATATCGATGGTGCCATGAGAGAAACCATTTCTTAAGAGGTACTGTGTTAGGGTCTCATACCAGATCCTAGGTGCCTAATGAAGACCATAAAGAGACTTGTCAAGCTTAAAGACTTTATCGTGAAAATCAGGATCCTCAAAACCTGGTGGTTGACACACATATATCTCCTCATCAATGTCTCCGTAGAGGAAAGCACACTTGACATCCATCTGATAGACCTTGAACTGTTTATGAGAAGCATGAGCGAGAAAAAATCTTATTGCTTCAAGACGGGCGACAGGAGCGAAGATTTCAGTATAGTCAATCCTTTCTTCTTGAGCAAATCCTTGCACAACCAATTTTGACTTGTTACGCACCACAACACCACGATCATCCGGTTTGTTCTTAAACACCCATTTCATACCAATTGGGCATTTGTTGGGAGGTAGGTCAACCAAAGTCCATACTTTGAGCTTTCTGAATTGTTGAAGCTCCAATTGCATTGATTCCACCCAGCAAGGATCCTGGAGAGCGATGTGCACGTTTTTCAGGATAGTTTGAAAGATAAAGCAAGAGAAGAGACAAATATTAATCAAACCAGATTGACTCCGCGTCCTTATACCATCAGTAATAGATCCAATAACGTTATCATGAGGATGATCTTTCAAAGTTTTGAAATCTGTGGATAAAGGAAAGATGTTTGGAGACGTTTTGCTCACAAATTGTGAATGGTTAGAGGAGGGTGAGAGAGATGGAACAGGTTATGGTGGGATAGATGTTGGTGATGAAGGAAGAGATATTGGTGGTGGGAAAGATGTTGGGGATGTAGAGACAGGTGATGGTGATAGATCAAATGATGGAGAAGATGATCCAACATCAACTGAAGTGACATCATTTGCTGAAGAGGTGGAATGGGCAGGAGATGGGGTTGAAGGAATAATATTTGTTTGAACAATTGAAATGGATGCATCATCGTTGAAAACTGGAAGATTAAAAGAATTAAACACAATATCGGAGTCAAAGAACCATGCTGGTTCAGATGGAACATCAGAAGAGTTAGACTCCTGGCAATCAACATAGAACGACTCTTGAATGATACGTGTTCTCTTGTTAAATACCCGATAAGCCTTTTGAGAAGAAGAGTAACCGACAAAATAACACTCGTCAGACGCGACACCGAACTTTGTCTTATGGGATTGAGTATTCAGAAGAGTGCAAGAACAACCAAATGGCTGAAAGAAGTCAATTAACGGTTTCCTTTTATGAAACCATTCATAAGGAGTCTTTATTTTGTCCTTGACTATCAGCACTCCGTTTAGAACACATGAAGCACATTTACCACTTCAGCCCAAAAGATAATGGGTAACGATGATTGTATCAACATTGTACGGGCGGCTTCAATAAGAGTGCGATTCTTTTGTTCATCCATTCTGTTAAGGTGTCCTTGCAGCACTAAATTGTTTCACAATTTTCTTTTGAGCATAGAACGAATCAATAATCTAATTTTTGAATTCAGTATTGTTGTCACTTCTCAGGGCCAGAACCTTTCTCTTGCTAATCGACTCGATTGAAAGTATAAACTTCTGCAATTCTTCAGCAACCTCTCCCTTGTGAGCAAGAAATCTCACCCATGAATATCTTGAAAAATCATCTGTAACAACAAGACAAAAAGATTTTTTAGCAACTGATTTAACGCTGATTGAGCCAAACAAATTAGTATGTAACAACTCGAGAGGACAAGTTATGCTATTTTCATGTTTGGGCTTATGTGGTTTTTTATGTTGTTTGCCCTTGGCACAAGCCATACATTTTTCGTTCACCGAGAAATCTTTTAAAGGGAGTCCTCTAACAAGATTGTTTTTAACTAATTTGTTTATTATTTTAAAATTAACGTGGCCTAATTGGCAATGCCATAACAGTGACTGAAAGGTTGAAGCTTTTGAAAGAAGGCAGGTTGTAGTAGACTTTGACTCCTTTGAGTTCATATCAAGAAGATATGTATCATGTTTTGTTGGAGCAAGCATAAGAATCAAATCGTCTAGAATATCAATCTTTGATTTTAAAAATAGACATTCATCGGACTTAAACAAGACTGGAATGTCTTTATCTTAGATTTGAGAGACACTCAAGAGATTAAATGCAAGCTCAGGGACATAGTTGACTTTCTCCAAAGTTAAAGGACCATTGGAAACTTCTTCTTGACCAATCATCTTTCCACCTTTTTGTCACCAGCAAATGCAACATATCCACCATTTATAATCCAATAATTGGTCAGCAAGTCTTTCAACCCCGTCATATGTCTGGAACATCCACTATCTTCATGCCATACGTTGTTTACAATCTTAGTGGATGACTCCTGTAATCAAATAAGGAACATATTAACTAGGTGAAATAGGAACCCAAGTTTGAACAACTTTATCTTTAGAAGAATTAGATTTTTTGCAAAAGAAATTATTAACTAATTTTGTTAATTTATTTCCAAAATAGTTCCTATTTACATGACCATGAAAAAGTGTAGGACAATTCTTGACAAGATTCTCCTCTTGACCACACCTGAAACAATATGGTTTGTGTCTAGGTCTGTGATGTGACGAGATAGGAATATGATCAATGTGAATTTCCTTATCACATTCAGACACACTAGAATCAATGTCACTAAATGTCTCATACATGCCACGAGGCCGAAGTTTATGTGAACAAGAATTATTATTTAAAAAAGTAGATGAATGATCATCTGAAGTACAAGTGGAACTAGTGCCACTTGTGCTAGCTTGAGACGAAGTTACAGTCCTTTCATTTGATAAAAAAATATTTAATGGAGTAAACGATGGAATTGGATGAGAAACGAATTTATCAAAACAATTAGTTTTAATTCTCTCGTTAGTCTTTGTAGAAAGATCAGTTGCACCATTATCATCACCAGAACAAAAAGCATCACCACAGAGTACAGAATTTAAAGATGAAATAGAACCATCATGTGAACATGATGCGATAGTGTCGGTTACAGGAGTACTAGAAACAAAGACAAAATTCAAACTAGACTTATGATCTAAAATAGACTGTTGAAAATCAGGTGTACTAATACTAGTGCATCCAAGCCCACTAGTTGGTCCATAGTCGTAGTCCTCACGAACGAGCTTAGAATTAACACCCTCTAAACCTGCAGACATACTGTCGGTATCTATTTTGATTAAATCATTAGAAGGATAAGGAACAAGCGTAGGAGAATAAAAGTATGTACTAGGCGGAGGATAAACCTTTACATTTTCATATCCCAATCCCGTTTTAATTCTAGCTCCCCGTTGAGATTTACATAAATTGTCATGTTTCATTCTTGATATGGTCCATTTGTATAATTTTGACTGAAGTTTGCTTGTTTCAAATTCAGCAAGAACAACTCTTTTAGTCAAAGTGTTAATCTCAACATTTCTTTCCAAAACGATTCGTTTTAAATGATCATTTTCTTTCAAAGCCTCATTTAATTTAACAAAATATTTTGATTCGTTGATTTTAAGTTCCTCATTATTTCATTTTAAATCTTTGTCATTATCAATTAATAACCGATTAGCTTTATAAATCCCATATAATCTTATTTTGCAAGCAGATGAACACATATCCTGAATTACCTCATATGGAAGCCCCATCACCACCTTTTCAGCTGCTAAGGCCTTTTCACATTGGCACACCAAAGTACTTGACTTTCTTTCCTCAACGGTGATAGTAGCATTATCATAATCCTTTCTTTGCTTAGTGGATGAACTTCCTTCCTGCTTTAGTCCTTCAGATTTACCTTCTTTCTCTTCTTTCTCTTTCACAGGCAACTCATCCTCCTCTTTGAATTCCTTGAAAGGATCAAATTCATCTTTACTTTCTTCCTTCCCTTTTCCTTTAACAAACTTAGCCACCAACGCATGATTTATCTCAGACCTTGTCTCTTCAACCTCTGCACTCCAGTCAAAGTTGGAAATCAAGGCTGTCTCTTTTTTGTGATTCATATCTTCCTTCTCCTTCTCAATGGTTAATATTGGAACACCTGAACTACTGGAATCAGTGACAATTGGTGATGGACATTCACATTTGAAATTTCCCAGTTGTTTACAGTTGAAACATCTTAGTTTGGACTTATCAAATCCCAGTTTTGAATTAGAGGTTTGACCGTCGAAGTTCTTTCGTCCCGTGCGCTCCATAATCTTCGAGCTCTAAGAGTCAATATTTCCATTTGCCACTAAATGTCTGTTTCTTCAAGATCATCAGGATCTACCTGATACATGTCTTCCATTGTCATTCCTTTCCCTTTCAACTCTCCAACCACAAGTGCTTCATAACTTTGAACAAACATTCCAAAAAGAGCCATTGTTTCTAATGGAACTTAAGTTTCAACATTCACCTTAGAATTAGCCTGATCTCTTCCAACACTAATATTTCCTCCTGAAAAATTACTTGTATTAACTCCTCCTTGAGTTGAATTCTGTATTTGAGAGCTTGCAGCGGATGATAATAAAGCAACATTTTGAGTAAAACTAGATGTAGGCATCATTGTCTTGTTAAATTCCCGTCTCTTCATATCCAACTCAAAAGATTTAAGATTATTGATAATATCCATCAACTTGTAATCTGTGAACCCTCTTTCTTGCTTTAGCATTCTTACATGTAGACTCCACTGGGGTGGGAGAGAATCTAGTAACCTGTTGACTTGTTCACTATTGGAGAGTTTTTCGTCGTATTTATTTAAGGTGCTTGAAACAGTCAAGAAGTGATTTATGAGATCTGTCAAACTCTCGTTCTTGTATCCAACAAAAGAATTGAATTCCTTCTCTGCTTTAATGCTCTTATCCTTTACCAGTTCATCGTTACCATCATAGAACTCACTTAGGGCATCATGAAGGGACTTAGCATTTTTATGCTCTGCAAAACGATTGTAGATGTCTGGTGCCAGGCATAGTGTTAATGCACCAAAAGCATTCTGGTCACGATTGATCAGCTTTAGATCATTTTCAGTGAAAATAGATGGGTCCTTATTTTGAGAGACAACATCACCAACATTGATAGTTGGTATATGAGGACCAGAAATAATAGATTCCTATTAGTTGTGGTCAATGTAAAAGAAGAAAGCTTTGAGACATATCTTCCAATCTTCAAAATTGTCTCTGTTGATGAGTCTCGGTGGCCTATTGGGAGCAACACTTTCAACATCGGCAAGAGTGAGTGATGTTAACTTTGACATGGTAGTTTCACTAAGATTTGATATAGTTTCGTCAAGAGAATAGACAATTTTGCTAAAAATGCAGTAGTTTCGCAGAAGAAAAGCAAATTCGCAGACAAATTCGCTGAGAAAGATAATTTCGCTGAGTTGTGTAATTTCATTGACAATTTTGGCAGCAGTTTCGCTAGCCGAATGTCACAAATAGCTTCGTTTCGCCGATAAGTTCGCACGAAACAAACTTGAACTTTAGTTCAAAATTACTTTCGGCAGCAATTTCACTTGTTAAACCTTCACAAGCACTGATGAACTTTCATTCAAAGAGACTAGTTTCGTAGAGCTACAAAAAAAAACAATTCCAATAGTGATAACACTAGTAGTTTCGCAGAAAGAACTTCACAGGTTCGCCGAAAGAACACTAGTATCGCTGGTCGATCCTTGAACCCTTTTTCAACACTAAATCAATCTGAAATCATCAAAACCTCAATGAATTTGAGATTTGATGATTACCAGAGCTTCTCCAATCAATAAATAGCAAAACTCAATCAATTTCCATAACAAATAAACACTATTTTGAACTGAAAATTGGTGGAAACTTGATATTGAACTAAAACAACCAAAAACTCAACAATTCATGAGCACTAAGGCTCTGATACCATATTGTTGGTCCATATGATCGTATTACAGTGCAAATGAGATGAAGAATCGTTCAATATCAAACACACAATCTAAACAAGATGAACAATGAAGATTGAACACAATAGCAACTCAATCAATAATAAGACAATAAAGATCATAGCATTCAATAATAACAAAGCACAATGATATTTCTTTGTAATAACTGCTTAGAAATGGTAACTTGCAACAAGGATCAACGATTAGGGTTTTGCAAGCTTACCCACAATTATAATAATCAAAAACTATATATAGCAGTCTCAGTTTCGCAGACAGTTTCGTTGTCTGCGAAACTGCTCTGCCGAAACTATAGTTTCGCCCAGCAGAAACTTTAGTTTCGCCGAGCGAACTAATCAGCTGACTGTGAGCAAAACTATAGTTTCGCTCACAGTTTCGCTGGACTGCAAAACAACATAAATCAAATTACATACAAAAGGAAACTAACAAAAGACCTATTACAAGCAAAAGTAAACAATATAAACTAAGGTGAGTCCAACCTATACATGATCTTCAACAACAAACTCTGAATCTCCAGTCTCTGAAGAGTCTGATACGGCATTGATGGCTAACTCATCTGGTTCCTCACAGGTAAGTTCTAATGACAAATTATTTGATAAACATGCTTATACTGAATGTAACAAATTTAGGGATACAATTGATCTAAGATTTTCAAGGTTATTAAAACACAATGATAATTTAGTAAACGATTTACAACTCTGCACTGACGCCAATCGTATTTTAAAACAAAATGAGTGCAGTTACAAAGAAAAAATAGAACTTTTAGGAAAACAATTAAGGGAAACCGAGGTTGTAGCTTTAAATCAAGCAAATGACATAAAGTTATATTTAAACTGTTTGGAAGAAACGAAAAAGGAAAAAAGCAGCTTTAGAAGTAGAAGTTGATTCCTTAAAACAAAAACTGCACAACTTGGCTAGTTCTTCACACATAGTTCAAAACTTAGTGAAAGAACGAAACAAAGGGAAAGGTTTGGGTTATAAAGTAGTTCTGCCACCACATGCAATCCTTCTAAATACTAAAAGTAGACCAATAAATAATAACCTAGTTAAGGATCATGTGGTGTCCACTCCTCTGATTAGTGATCCCGATTCTATGAGAAAACCTATTAAGAATAGCACTAAACAGAAGGAGTCTACTTTGAAATCAAAAGAAAAGATGCTTATTGAAAATTTGGATGATATATTTGAAAAGGTTAATTTAAGGTCAGGTTCACACACATCTACATCTGAACCCAAATCCAGTTAACCAAACATGTGTTACTCATCAAAGTCCAAATAAACTTAAAGTTAAAGATGTTAAAAATGTTAAAACAATTAATTTTGTTAAAGAAGCCGAAACATCTAAAAGAGAAGTGACAAAACCCAACCAGACACATCTCACACCTGTACCACACTCAACCCCACATAAGAATTTTCCTCAATCTGTAAAAGGGAGAACATGCTACAGTTGTGGAAAACAAGGACATATTTCTCCTAATTGTCCTTATTATCAGACTCCTAAAAAGAAAATTGAACTTTATGATGCAAAACCAAGTTTTTCCAAAATAAGATCTAATACTCCACCTAAGAGTATTAGTGAACCTAAAGTTCACACTATAAGCCAGTCGTTTGTTTATCACAAACAGACCTTACCTAAAACTGGTTTATGGAAAGCAAAATCAAGTAATTTTTCTGATAATAAGAACAAGAAGAAGAACAATGTGCCCTCATCCTCTGATGGTCAGTGGGTTAAGTTCATGATGTGTGATTCCTCTAGGTCACCCAAGCCAGTTAAGGCTTGGGTCCCAAACCTGAAATGATCAATTCCTTTGAATGTGCAGGGTGTCCGCTACAACGCTATCACAAATACCTGGATTATTGATAGTGGCGTCCAGGCACATGATCGGGAATTCGTTTATCCTTTTCAACATCAAAAAAATTAAAGGGGGACATGTCTCATTTGCTGTAAATAAAGGAGGTTACATCACCGCTCAAGGCGAAGTAGGAAACAAGAAAGTGAAGTTTAATAAGGTCAACTACGTTCAATAACTACAGAACAACTTGCTTTCTATCTCCTAGATCTATGATAAAGGTTTCAAATTTGTGTTTGACAAGAAGAAGTGCTACATGTTGAAGAAGGATTATGCTATCCAGGAAGATAAAGTTTTAATGTCAGCTTCGAGATATAATGATCTGTATGTCTTGGATCTATCAAAAGTCTCCACAATAGAACCCATAGTGCAATGCTTCTTGTCAAAGGAAATAGAGAGGGATTCAATCTCCTGGCATAGGAGAATGGGACACATTAATCCTAGGAAGATGAATCATCTGATATAGAAAGATTTAGTGAATGGAGCAACTGTCAAGAATTTCCAGCTTCCGGATTTTTGCGTAGCATGTAAGAAAGGGAAACAGACCAAGAAGTCTCACAAGGAAAAGAAAGTTAATTCTATCGACATTCCTCTCGAGCTTCTACACATAGATCTGTTTGGCCCAGTCAACACAAAGAGCATTGCTGGAGATCTGTACTGCTATGTAGTAACTAATGATTACTCAAGATTCTCTTGGGTAATGTTTTTGAAATCCAAATCAGAGACTTTAGAATCATTCAAACATCTATTAACTACTTTGGAATCACTCTACAAGCTGAAAGTAAGGCAGATTTGATCAGACAATGAAGCAGAGTTTAACAATCAGTGGATGGAGGCATTCTGTTGAGAGAAAGGAATTGTACATCAATTTGTATGCCTACACTCCATAGATGAATGGGGTTGCTAAAAGAAAGAATCATAGCATGATAGAGACACCAAGAACAATGTTAGCCGATTCTAAACTGCCTATTCAATTTTGGAACGAGGCAGTGGCGAATGCATGCCACTCTCAATCGAGTCTTGGTGGTCAAACGTCATGGGAAAACATGTTATGAACTGCTCCAGCGACGTAAACCAAACTTGGTTTATCTCGAACCATTTGGTGCATGTGCATGTTGTTAAAGAAAACTCAAACTGGTAAGTTTAGTGAGAAGGCTGAAGAAGGTATCTTTCTAGGATACAATATACTAGACAAAAGAGTTGATAACAACTCAACTGGTCAGGTAGAAGTGTGGTGCAATGTTGATGTTCAAAGATACACCACCCCCTTGCTGGAAAGGACATTCCTTCTTCTTCGACTATGATGGACTTTTTTAGTCCTTCAACCTACCTCCCTCTCTTCCTGACGATGAACTATATGCTACAATGATGTACGGTGTTCTGAACACTCCTCCACAAGACTCGACACCATCAGTACCATTAGATGCTTCTTCTAGTTCTTCAGGGGGAGAGCTTGAAGTAAGTGACTCATCCTCTGATGATGAAGCAGTTGAGACTGCCAATATGGACCAGGAGGACCAGGTTCACACTAATGAAAGTACACAAGCATCAGATCTTGATGCCTCTAACACCTCTAAACCTCATACTCCAACAGCTACAGATACTAAACCAAGAATTCAAAATTTAGATCACGAAGTAGTTGTTCCCACCACTCCCGGTTCTTGAATTAATATGCATCATCCCTTGGAAAATATCATTGGGGATGTACTATCAGGAGTGCAGACACGAAATCAACTATACTCAGCTAATTATGCCTCAGTCATGGAAAAAGGATATCTTCACAATGGTGCTTATCGATGTTTTGTGTCTCAATTTGAGCCAAAATATGTAAGTGAAGCCTTAAACGGTAAGGCATGGGTTAGTGCTATGCAAGAAGAACTCTTACAGTTCAAGAAACTAGGAGTATGGACCTTTATGGATAGACCTAAAGGTGCTAAGGTGATTGGCACTAAATGGGTACTAAAGTGTAAGAAAGATGATCAAGGGGTTATAATCAGAAATAAGGCTCGACTTGTGGTTCAAGGGTTTAGACAAATCGAAGGCATTGACTACAATGAAGTGTTTGCACCTGTGGCTCGGATGGAAGCAATTCGTATCTTTCTAGCCTATGCATCCTACATGAAGATTGAAGTTTATTAATTAGATGTAAAAAGTGCATTCCTTCATGGTGAAATCCATGAGATAGTCTACATCTGTCAACCCAAAGGATTTGAGGATCCTTATCATCGGGATAGAGTTTATAAATTGGACAAGGCTCTTTATGAACTCCATCAAGCCCCTAGAGCCTGGTATGAGAAAATATCAACTCATCTAGTGAAACATGATTTTCGCAGAGGGGTTATTGACTACATGTTATTCATCAAAGAAAAGGATGGTGATATGCTACTGGTACAAATATATGTGGATGACATAATCTTCGGTTCCAAAAATGAAGCATTATGTAAAGAATTCGAATCTGTAATGAAAGCAGAGTTTGAGATGAGTGCCATGGGGGAAATGAAGTTCTTTCTTGGATTACAGGTGGATCAGAAACCAAAAGGAATCTTCCTGCATCAGTCCAAATATGTAGGAGATATCCACAATCAATTTGACATGGAGAATGCTTAAGCTGCTGGAACTCCACTCGCCACGAATCATGACATGACACCCGACAAAAATGGTGATCTGGTTGATGCTACCATGTACAGAGGAAAGATCAGATCCCTAATGTACCTCATAGCCTCCCCTCCTGATATTATGTATGCCACGTGTCTTTGTTCAAGATATCAGGAAAAGAAAAAAGTAAATCGTCTCATTAGAGTTAAAAGGATCTTTCGTTATCTGAAGGGTACTCTAACACTCGGGTTGTGGTATCCTCATGATGATGACTTTGAGCTTACAGCATATAGTGACTTAGACTATGGTGGTTGCAAGATGAATTACAAGTCAACATTAGCGAGATGTCAGTTCTTTGGCAGACGGTTAGTCACCTGGCAATGTAAGAAGCAAACATCAATTGCTCATTCAACATGTGAAGCTGAACATGTTGCTGCTGCAAGTGGCTGTTTACAAATCATTTGGATGCAACAGCAAATGCGCGACTACAATTTGCAATTTTCTAACACCCCTATTTTTGTTGATAATTCAGCTGCAATTGTTGTCACCAAAAATCTTGTCCAACACCCTAAAACAAAACACATTGATATTAAATATCATTTTATACATGACTGTTTTGAAAAGCAATTTATCGATGTCGTTAAAATTAATACGGATTTTCAACGCGCTGACCTCTACATAAAAGCTTTTGACAAACATAGGTTTTTTATATCTTTTAGAGGTTAATGGCATGAAAAAGAAAAGTGATGTGATTCTAGAAGAAGAAAGTTCTTAGTCGGACTAGTTTTTCTTAGTTTCTTATTTATTTTAATTTATTTTATTTTATTTTCCTGTCTATTAAAATCCAAAAACACAAAAAGATTTTTAGTTTTATAGGGGGAGAATAGTTTAGTTTAGTATTTAATTAGTTGCAGTATTTATTTACATAAAAAACGAGGGAGAGGGCAGATAAGCTGAAAGCAATGAAATCAAATCTATGATTTTGATTCAAGGTTTATGGAAAATGATAGTACACAAGGAACAAATTGTTTAGGACTTCAAAAGGATTTAAATGATTAAGATGCAAAATTCAAAGTACAAGTCTGAGAAATCTAAGCACAACAAAGGAAAAATTATAGTAAAACTAGTCTACTACTGAGGTAACATAGAGAAAGTAGACCTAAAGGTTGCTAGTTTATTATATGATGTGTCGGTAGATTCAACATAATAGACGAGTAGACTTCACTGGTGAATTAAATTCAAAATGATTTGTTCAACTTGCTGTGGATTCCCATCTTATCCCTGGTTAACAAAATCAACGCATTTCCAATAAGGGGTGACGAGCAAAATAAACACCACAAATGTGTGCGGATGACCATAAAAATGAGCAAATCACATGGAAAAACTGCCTAGTGCAATCAAGCTAATGACTTATGTTTTTGGTGCTTTATGTGCAAAAGAAAAATAAATGCTCTAACAAGAAGATAGGTTGTGTGCCTCTCTGTTGTGCGGTGGCACTGACCTGAGGCTTAGCATATCTTTGAAAGCTCTTAGAATAGTTTCTTCTTGTCAAATACCTGTAGACCACTAAAAAATCTCCTGAAGATTGTTGATTACCATATAAGTGTGGGATCCACAAATGTTTGTTGAAATAATGAAACCTAACTCATCACCAATGTGAGTCAAAAATCTGTGTATGGATTTAAGTGGATAAATATACTGACAATCATCGTGGCTGCAACTCTTGATAGTCAAAATCATTGTGTGCATCTTATAGCTCTAGTATGATTTCCTGAAAGTGCTATTGATTATCAGACAAAACAAGAAGCTAGCATCAAAGTGTTTTAGTAAAATGTCCCAAAATGATTATGATTTACCTGTATGGTTCCACAATTAATCTTTCCAGAAATGATCAAATTAACTTGAAGCTGTTCTACTTAGGAAGAAAAATCTGTTAGATGTTTTCTAAAAGGTTTCAATCCATCTCAAACCAAAAACACAAAAATATGTCTAAGTTTTGTTTTAATTTCAAGTTGTTTTCCTGTTTTTCTAGTCTTTTGTTACATAAAAGTCGGACTATACAACTAGATAAAATCTTTGAATCACTCACTAAAAGTGGTCACGTCTGAGGTGACCAATCGGTTTTAAATTAAAAGGATCACGTCTGAGGTGATCAAATGATTTTAAATTCTAAGTATCATGTCTGAGGTGATCAAACAGTTCTAAATTAAAAGGATCATGTCCGAGGTGATCAAATGATTTTAAATTAAAAGGATCACGTCTGAGGTGATCAAACGGTTCTAAATTAAAAGGATCATGTCTGAGATGATCATAGGTCATAATGTCATAGATCAAAAGGTAAAATTTTAAGTGTGTGAAAATGTATGAAATTAAACTCATAAGTATGAGCCAATCGCACGATTGAATCATAAGTATGAGCCAATCGCAAGATTAGACCATAAGTATGAGGCAATCGCATGATTGGACCATAAGTATGAGCCAGTCACACGATTGGACCATGAGTATGGGGCAACCATGCGATTGGACCACAAGGATGAACCAATCGTACGAATGAATGAAGAAGTCTAAGCCAGTCGCACGACTGAACCCCAGTTGCACGAATGAAGCATGCGTATGGGTCCAGTCGCATGACTAAACTTTAAAACAGTATAAATAAAGGGGTTAGTCGGTCACATTTCTTACCACCCTTCAAAGCTCTCAAAAAGCTCTCATACGCAAACACTTTGCCCAAATTTCTATTACTGTGATTACTCTCTAATTGTGATTCAAACTTTCATTCTACTCATCTACATGTATTGTGAGAATGAAATCAACCCTAATGACCGGTTTAATCAAACCCTAAGGACCGATTAAGTTAAAATCAAGAAATGAGAATAAATCTTCAAAATAGACCAATTAAATGGACATAATCGTTGATTTAAAGGACATTAGATGCTATTTAGAGTCCCTGCGAATCTAATGAGTCTAAACACAAAGTCTAATATAAAGTTTTGACATTGATTCAAAGTTGGAGTGTCGAACAGAGCAAGATACGAATGGACACTCCGTATGAACCTTAGTCACACTATTGAGCCAGACGCATGATTCAATCGCACGAATGAATCAATTGGTGACTCAGTCACACGACTGACTCAACCGCATGGCTTAACATACGACTAAGTTCAATCGCAGGCTCAATCGCACAACTGAACTTAGCTGCAGGCTTAATCGCACGACTGAACTCAGTCGTATGGTTCAATCACACGATTGAAACAGTTTGATCAAAACAGTTTAAGTTCCAACTATATTCTATTCTGCACAAATCTAATGTATATGTTTCTAGTGTTGCAGTACATTGGCTGAAAGATGGACAATGAGCACCAAGCACAATATATGTGCTCATCTTGATGCTACTTCCAGGAACGCCACTGAGTTTGTTGGGATTATTGCGTTTCTAAGTAGGTCGAGGATCTACAAGGCTATCTCTGCTCCTTGTACACCCTACAGGTCTATACAACATGCCTTTTGGGAAGGTGCTTCAGTTGACCGATCTATTGAGCTTCACTACATTAGGAGCTCTATCTTCGGGCTAGAGATAGAGATCACTGAGGAAGATCTAAGGAGGGTGTTGGACTTAGGTAAGGATGGTGCCTACCCAACCAAGCTGCATCCCCTGACTGTTCGGGGATGCTTTCTAAGGATAAAGTACGTTGGGGATATCAACGCAGGTGTGCTCAACAAGAGAAACATATGACCCAGTTCAAGCACTTGGCTCATGTTATCCTGAACTGCATAGCCTCTAGGAGAGGAGGATTTGATGAGCTATCAGACCAAATCCAAAATGCATTCGTTGTTCTGGTACTGAACCACCCATTCAGTTTTTCCCGCATGCTCTTCACGTATATGATAGAGAACCTGGAATCCAAAGGCAAGGAAGGCTTCTGTATGTAACCACATTTTCTACAGATGATCATTGATAAGAAGCTTCCTTTGCTGCCAAATGAGAGAGACAGTGCTATTATACTCGAGGTGATGGATGACACGACTTTAGGTCGGATGAAGGTGTACCAGGGGAAGCAGGTGAAGCCCTCGGTCAGGAGATTGTTCGGGCATCTGGCCAACGAAGATTACGTGGCGCCCTCTCGCAAGAAGTGGCATCATGATGATAGCGATCTGATGTTGAGCCAATTGAGCTACCCACCGATGAAGAAGACGACGATGATGACGACAATGATGATGGTCAAGGTGGTGATGCACCTGGTGGAACAGAGAAGGTTGCCTTCTACCAAGATATCGTGTTCGATGAAGAGGAAGAGTCTGATGATAAGCCACTGGTTAGGACAGTTGGTAGCCGGGTTGCGGCCACCGACAAAGGGAAAGAGGCGGTTGACGTACGCCAAACTGGGTCAAAAGGTGCTGCTACAGATGTCACTAATCCTACTTACACCCCAGACTAGCCACTCTGCTTAGGGGGAGCCTCTGTCTCCAAGGGCTCGAGGAAGAAAAGAATGGCCCAACCGTATAGCAAGAAGAGCAAGAGTTAGAGGATCACCCTAATCACCACAACTACTACCACCACTACCACACCTCCTACCACCACCACCACAACTACTACCACCACTACCACACCTCCTACCACCACCATCATAACTACTACCACCACTACCACACCTCCCACCACCACTACCATAGCCACTCCACCACAATCCACTCCCATTCCACCTCCCATCTTCACCACATCCACCACCACAACCACCACTTAACAAGCTGGTACATCAACCCAAGCCCCAATGACCCATGGCTCCACTCTACCCAATATCGGGTTAGAGGAACAGCTTGCTAACCTCAACCGTATCGTGCTAAGGTTGATTGCCACTGATGATCTGAGAGCTATATAGCTAAACCAGCTGATGGAGGTCAATGTTGCTCAAGCCAAGCAAATTGCACAACTCAGTGAGAAGAATGCCTAGTATGAAAGGGCTTTAGGCCGAGCTCACCATGCGCTTAAAGGTCAAAATGAGCTGGTATTGGCATCGGTGAAGATGATTAAGGATCTGGAGAAGAAGAATAAGAAGATCTTGCTAAAGCTAAATCGATCCAAGAGTGAGCCCTTAAAGATCAAATATGGTGATGATGAGGATGATGAAGATGAGTTCACTGAAGATGAATCTGAAGAAGAAGATGATGATGATGAATAAGGACCGAGTGGAAAAGACAAAAAGGATGATGATCAGCAAGAAGGTGATGCTGCTGCATTAGCCTCAAATCAATCAGCTCAAGAGAGGCGTACAAAGAGAAATCAAGATCAAGGAGCCTCGTCCTCAGCTCCTCAAGCTGAAGAGACGACAAATCAAGGAAAAAGTAATGATTAGATGTCTTTGTATTTAAAACTTTTTATACTTGAATTATGTATTACATTAAAGTAATTTATGATTATCTATGTTTGTTTTGTTTCAATGTCTTGTTTAATGACTTATGTGTGATGTGTTAAATGTTTAATCAAATAGATGAAGCTCAATAACAAGATGAATATGATGTCGTCCCCCTTTAGCAAATCAAGACTCAACTCACGTTGATTCTTGATTTGCAAGGGATCGTCTGAAGGTCAGTGAGCTACACTCCTAAAGAAGGAGAAATCATTCATGATCTGACCGATGACCAGCTAGCTGAGATGTTCCAACTCAATCCTGATGAAATTGTCAAAGATGCTCCTGATGTTGATGTCCTAAGTGACGAGGAGCTACAGGATGTCGATGAGATTGAGATCGAGGATGTTACAGCTGAGTACTATCTAGAGTACACTGACCCTGAAGGAAATGTTATCCCCAACCTGGTTGATACTTTTGGCAGTGCTACTTTTAATAAGTTGGAGGAGATGGAGAAAGAGAAAGAAAAGGATGAAAGTAAAGGCCAAGCTTCAGATGCTAGTGTTGATCTAAAGAAAAATGAACGGGCCGCTTGTTTTGCTGAAATGAAAGCCCAACACACACCTCAAAAGCAGAATGCCAACACCAAACTTTACAGAGTCAAGAGACATCAGAAAGTGTTAGGCAAGATTATCGCGTGGGCATATTTTGATGACTTGGAAGTCTATGTAGTTAAAAGAAAGAAGGCACACTAAGATCTTTTGTATGCCAACCTGAGAAAGATGTCGGGATGGTTTGAGGCTGCATTGAAGAAAGAATACCACACTAGGTGGGTAAACTTCAAACCTCAACAACCTAAGAGGTTCATTCGTAAGTCAGAAGTTGATCCTATATCTGGAATACCGAAGGTGGTGCTGAAGTGGAGTCCCTCGTGCACAATGTCAAATATTTCCTTACGGGAAATGCCTCAAGACTTCACTCCACACTTCAAATGGTGGTATTATGATTTGCGGATGAGAGATGTGGTCATAGTTCTGAACAAAGATGGAAAGATAGATACTATCAAGGTATTCGACCCAATGTGGCTTACCAACTTATCTGCAGAAGATGTTTATACTTTATAAAAGTGGCCATTGTTCTATGACACGCAAGATATTGTACAAGCTCTACAGTTCCAACACGTTATACGGCTCTGCTTTGCATTTGAGATACACGCAGGAGTCACAAGAGAAGAGAAGTACAATAAATTTAAAGAACATGCAAAGAATGTTAGACAATAGGGTAAACTAGGTCCAAGGGGGAGTTTGTAGATACATGATGTTTCTAGTTTATGTGCTAAAATGTAAAAGTCTTTCATATCTTCCACATGTGTAATGTAATGATTCAATGATATATAATATGTGTTTGATGTTTATTAGTGTTTAATTATTTCATATTATTATTGTGTTAAGTATAATTCATAAGTATGAACTTATTATATAGGTTTGAGGTTGTTGTACATAGTTCTTAGTCGATAATGATTAAGTAATGTGTTCAACTTAGTCGGGTGAGTATTCATGCTAATGGACCATACTTATGGACCATACGCATGAATATATGATACGTATGAACTTATTATCAGTAGTATGATTGACACATAAGATTGACTCAGTCACACGACTGAACCTTCAGTCGTACGTATGACTCAATCACATGATTCAGTGGCACAATACCACTTAATTCATGAAAAAACATAACTTTTCAGAACACTTGAAACGCTTGAAAAACCCTAGCCATCCAAAACAGCCAATCCAACTTCAAAGTTCGTTCTTGATCAATTCCTACTCATTTTTAACGTTTAGTTCATTCCTATATCGATCGGGTTATCGTTCTCACTGATTGGATCGCCAATCAAATAGGATTCCGTACTATTTGATCTGGTTCCACGCAGAATCTATTAGTATTTTATACGTACACGGTCCTGAGTAGATATGTTTCTTATAAGTAAAATTCATTTGAAGATCCTCTACGGATGAACAACTAGCTTTGAGGAAGTGAAGATCCATTCGGAAGAACAAAGTATCTTCAGATGAACAAGATATATTTGGAAGAAAAAAGTATATTCGGAAGAACAAACATCTACGGAAGACTATGTAGTTGTGGAGTCCAAACACTTATATTTAAATAATACAAGTGTTACAAGTCAACACATCAACAAGACAGTCGTGCAAATCCCAAGAGATCTAGTGTTTCCTTAACTAAAACATACGTGCCAATAAATATGGATCCTATGTTTCACACGCAATAGACGTCAACAAACATTAGGCGATCCACACAAAAACATCACATCAATTCACCCAAACATAAACCCTAGAAGCCGTCACATCAACATCAACACGACCAAAACATTTATTCTTTATGTCATTCATTGATTATTCATTTGTAATCATTGAACAATTTTAATACATTTTAATCAAATCCTGTTTGATTATTAATTGTGTTTGTATTATTGTGTTCGTGATAATCATTATTCATTAATCAAACAATTAAACAAGGTGAATGTTGATTCCACAAACACTAACTTGATTTCCTTTAACATTGATAATTCCTGATTGCGATCCTTAGAATCATAGGTGGTATCAGAGACAAGTTCTCATTGATTTAGACTGATAGATCTATTAGTGTTAAAAGTGTTTAATGGTTTGCTTGTTTTTAACTAGACTTGTCTGTTTTGCTAATTAGATCTACTATTTTTTAAGCAAATCATTTTTGTGTGAACACTAAAAACAGTGAATTGTTTTTCAGCGAGTAATGTTCCTTTGCTCGATTAACTTAGATCAATATTCAAGTCAATTGAATAGGAGATCTGGGTTATTGATTGACATTCATCAACTATTCAAGATTATTTGAAAAAATATATTAACAAAATCCTTGATTTGATAATTTAATTATCATTAAAAGGATTGATTGATTCATGACCTCAATTGTTTAATTTTTGTTAAGTTTTGTCACTAATTAGTTCATTACTCAAACGGTATTCTGTAATAGTTAAAATCTTTGACTTTAACTAAACATGAGTAACTTTGGTGGATCATCATACCAAACTCCAAAGTTGGAAACTAAAATAGATTTTAAGTCCTGAAAAATCAAGTTCAGGAATTATGTGAATTATACAGACTCTGACTTATAGGTTTCAATAACTAAAGGTACTAATGTTCCACCCACTCTTAGGCCGGATTACAATGATAACAATAAACCTATAAGTACAAAAGATCTATCACCTAATGATATTAAAAAGGTGAAAGTTGATATTAAAGCATACAACTTGTTTAGTATGACTTTACCTGAAGAAATATTAACAAGATGTGAAAATTATAAAACAACAAACTCCTTGTGGAAAATTCTTCATACACTCTATGAAGGGAATGATGAAATCAGAAGCATTAGGAGAGACACCCTTCGTTCACAATATGAAACCTTTCATCATATTGAGTGTGAATCAATTCCTCAACAACTCCATAGATTTATGCAACTTGTAACAGAGATGAATATCTTGGAGTTGAAATATACAAATAAGAAATTAAACAAAATGATGCTCCATACTTTGCAAGAAAGTTGGAAGAAAACGGTGTCCATGTTCAAGAACACCATTGACCTCAAAGCAACTGGTTTAGATACATTGGTAGCTAAAGTTGAGGCTCTTGAAATGGATGAAAAATCAAGAAACAAGAGTGTGAGAACATATGTCTCATCCTATCATTTTAAAAAAACAAAAAGTGTTGGGAGTGCCTTTATTTCCAACAATGATAGTGACAACTCTTGTACTTTGAGTGAAGATGAAGTGGAAGTAAGTTTCTATGCTTCAAAACCTTCAAAGAAATCTTCTCAAAGTAAGTCAAGAATGTTGGCTCTTATATGCCCAAGACACATATAAGATTGATGTGGTTAGTATGTTATGATCCAAGTCAGGTCATACCCAATAACAAGTTATACAAACACCAATAAATATTTATTTGTTGATGAGATCATACAAATAAATATTAACACCAATTTAGAAAATGGGTTTTCTAAAACATTGCTTTTGTAATAGGACAACATTATATGGATACTTTGTTCATGAGAAATTATTTGTTTCATTATTTAAGTTGGTTAAATAATAACAAATAAAAGTGTGTTAATGTTATAAAACTAAAATAGGTTTTAATTTTATAAAGTAAGGATTTAAAAGAGTGCAAATTTTATAAAAGTTTCAAAATAGGAGAACCCATTTTTAATGTGGTTTCAGCCTCCCCATGTGGGGTTAGTGGAGCCTTTTAGTCTTGGATTCCATAAGACTTTCTCCATTTTTGTACTCTTCAATTAATACACACACACACACTCTCTTTCACACACAAGCAAGAACTCTCTCAAACAAGGCTGAAAATTTCAGATTAGAGGCTCAAACAAGATGAAAGTTTTGGATTTTTGCAAGGTGCATAGGTAGAGAGTTTTGGTGTTGAGCTCCCTAACTAGCTAGGTGTTTGGAAGAGCTTGTGGGTATCACAACTTGAGGCTTTCTCTCTTGAGGGATGGACATTCAAGAACATTATCATCTTCATCTCATCCATCTACAACATCTTGTGCTTGAAAGGTTCTTTCAATAAACACCCTATGGTTGTTATTTTGGTTTTGATAGCATACTATTTAACATATATATATGATCCATGTTCTTGGGTTTTTTTATGGTTTAAAATGGTAAACATTTCAGATTGTTAACCTCACTTTAAACCCTATTATCCACTGCGTTCTTATAGTTTAAATGGTTAAACTAGCTTTGATTTACATGTTACAAAACCCAACATTGGCATCTAGAGCCGGATATGTGGAAGATGTGCTTCAAAAGTTCTTGAAAAGTTAGTTTTCATGGACCTTTTTCAACCCATTAGGGTTGTTTTGTTGTGGATGTATGAATCCCTTATGTTTCAAGGTTTAATCTTACATGCTTTAGTATAAACCTTGAAAGATAAAAATCAATTGGTTGATTGTGTTGTTTGGACAAAAACCTAAAGTTTTGGTTCATGTTGGCCAGAACTTTAAGGTTAATAAAAGGGGTTCATTGTTGATCTTGGATGTTGAATATGTTTTCATATTTTAGTGCATAACATAGCCTTGACCTTATGTGTTTTAGATTTGGTTAATTATGGTTTTGTCATGTTGGTTTTGATTCTTGAAAGGGTTGTAATATTTGTGTTTGTATTTTGGGTTGTAATTTATTTATTGATTTGGTTATGTAATAAATAGATTAGGTGCATTTCTTTTATTAGTAAAAAATGAATTAGGATATAATTTTGTAAAAGAAGATACACAAGATGAAGACCCAAAGAAGGACACAAAAGACATGGACACTTGAAGCATTTGGATGTGGATTCAAGTGGGAGTTCATGGACACATTTTGATGTGTCATTTTAACCCTTAGGAAAGACCTTATGACAACACTTGTGATGGAAAACAAGTGTGGTCAACTTTGTGGCTATGGTTATTCACTTATGTTTGTATGATTATGCTTGTTTGGTTGTTTGTTGTATGATTGTTGGTTGATATTTGGATATGCTTAACAAAGTCATTAACAAAATAAATGAAGGACCGGTGAAGGGGGTCAATTACAACACAAGAACACAAAGAGGAGATTAACCAAACTTAATCAAACATTAATACTGGATGAACCATAATAAGATACTAAGAACACAAGTAATGTAAGAGACAAAACACAAGAGCACAAGTATATGGTTTTCAAGAATGCAGTATATTGCTTTCTCTATGTTCTATTACAAATGTTACAAAGCATATTAGAAAGATACAAGAACATGAGATACTTATACTATATCCTACAACCGGCTATACTTTGAAAGCCAGCCGGATACAATTGACTAGACACAAACAAAATCAATTGTAGAGTCAAA
>BJCM01027386.1:0-20119 GCA_018326385.1 Flaveria bidentis | reverse complement strand
ATTAAACAATGTCATACTATTTGCTTATATGATCATCTTTATGTTATGCTTATGGCTATGTTGTCGTGAATATTGACTAACACGACACAAGTCTCCATTTGTGTTCGGGTGACGTCATGACACGCTTGTCATCATTCTTATATTGCTTCTCTAACGTATACCATGTGTTATGACGATCCCGTCTCGTTACATCCCCGTGTTTCCGCTTTAGCGGGGGTGTGACAGATTGTGTTAGTTTGTCTTTTATGTTACACTATTGCATTATAAGTCTTGACATTGCTATATGAATTGAATTGTTTTCAATCATTGAATCAATATATATATGTATGCAAACCTATGTTTCCTCACCGGCTAATTTGTTAGCTGACTCGTTACTTTTCACGTGATTTTAGGAATGAAGATTGGTGGACATCTAATGCACACTTAAGATTTGGACTTAGTCAAAATAAAGACATATTTCATATATTATTAATTAATTGTAATGTATTGATTGATTAGTATTATTCAATGAAAATGACATTTAATATTATTTCAATGTATTTACTACCATGTGCTATGAGTAATTGATTCACATTTGTCCGCCCCGATGATTCCGGTGTCGGTCCGGGTGTGACATTAGGCAAATCCCACATGTTCGATTTTTGTTAACATTGATTTTAGTACTTAAAGTTTTGACAATTCTTGATCAAGCCCAAGGTACATAATAATCGTACTTCATCCAAACCGATAAATGTCACACTTCACCAACCCTAAGCCCATTAGCACATATTAGGCCCATATAGCATAGCTCTAGAACTTAGTGTGTCTACACGTGTCTAATGTATCATTCTCACACCAAGTCAACATTAGGTTAACATTTAAGTCAAATTCAAAGTGTCCAAGTCCAAAATTCAAAGTCAACGGTCAAAATCAAGGGTGAATACACCTATTTTGGTGACTGATGTCACAATAAGAGAGATAAAAATGAGAGAGAATTAATTAATTAATTAACAAGTAATAACATATCAAGTTTAATAACTATTAACAATATAACAAAATGAATAAACATAATAAGATCTTATTTCTTAAAAAGATCTATGCTATAAAAATAAATCATCATAGATTTAACATGAACAATTACAAAAATGATAAAACTTGGATTGCCATCGTGAAAATGATTGTCACAATACCTAATGATGGTATTGCAGAGATCTCTTTCTAACTAAGGCATGGTTCTTATGTTTGTCAAATATAGTATATCCATATGTACGAATAATCATTTCAAGTAGGAGGGGAAACTGAAGTGCAGAGAAGAGAACAACTGGAAAAGTAGATAGAACAACAAGCGGTATAGACACCCATGATAACGTCTTATGGATCATGAGATACATTGCAGCAGCAAAAGAGATCATCATGGTAACTATAGAGAAGAAAAGACATGCAATTCCAAAGATCAATTTAGTGGGTAAGGAAACAAGGAAATCATCCTCTGCGTATCGTGCAGTGAGAATCCCTAAGAACATCAACACAGAAGTTGATGAAGCAAAGAGCGAAAGCCCATTTGATATCATAAATATTAAGAATACGGTTCTATCAGTCTTTAACAGTATGGGGAGCCCTGATGTATCGTCAGTTCCACCAGGTATGGTGAAAGCAGTTGTGAACATGACTGCAGCAATAAGAGTTCCAACAATCATACTTGATCCTGCAGTGTTCTTCATCCATTTTTCACCTTCTTTTGCTAGATCCTTATGTTCCTCAGTGAATAAAGTTCTAGGCTTTTTATGGCTTTCATTCACTTGATCTTTATACTTAGGTTGTACAAAGCTTTCCACCTCCTAAAATGTTTGGTTAAATGAATAAAGATAATTTTAACACTTTCACCTATAACATTTAAAAAGTATACTGTAAGGAACAAGAGAGAAATATATCATATATAATTTGTATTAGTTTGGGAATATTGAAAGTATCTTATAATCAATTTGATTACCTTTCATTTGTATTTTTGTTTATTGCATGCATATATTTGATTATTTGTAAATAATATTTGAGTAAATTTCGTTTTTGCTCCCTGTGGTTTGGTTCAAATAAAAGTTTTCATTCAAAGGTTTCAAAATCATGATTTTACTCCCTGTGGTTTTCAATTTATCTCGTTGAAACTTCAACCCACTAACACTATTATTTATTTATGGTAATGCTAGGGGCATTTTAGTCTTTTTGAATGTAACAAATTGATAAACGAACTTGTTATGTAATTTAGTTAAATTATCTAATTTACCGATAACCACCTTCCTACTTTTGACTTATCCTTCCTATCCCCCTGCCACCAACAGCCACCGTCAACAACCACCACCACCAACATCATCGGTCACCTTCTACCACCATACAAGCCACCACCTAACAACAAACACAAACTAGATCATCACCCCTTCCTCGTAAAACCCCCCTTTTAAAAACCCAATAGGATTGTGAACCAATCCTCTACCATAATCACCATTAAAAATATATAATACCTTGTACCACTGCAATTCCCTCTGCATTTGTAAAGCTGCTCCTGAAACGCGATCAAGTTGAGCTGGAGGTGAAAGCTTCGCTGCAAAATGTAGAAAATTATTCTGAAATATATCGTGTCGACTTGCCACAATGCTTTTCTTAGTTCCCAATCCATAAAAAAGACTAAATATTTTTTCTTGCCGAAGAATGATTGCATGTGAAAAGATTGTTCTTCCTCTTTTGTCTTTCCTCCAGATGAACTCTGGATTGTAATTTAGTAGTTCCACCACAAACTCAGCGATTCCATGCTTGATTGCATTGTGCACCGCTTTGTCGATTTCCATGCTTTCAAGCATTGAGTGACTCACAACTCTTATTTCCTTAAAAATACAGCCGAGGAGGTTACTTGCTTCATCATTTACTAACTTTCTGTCATGCAAATTCTTGATATCGGGTACTGCAAGTAGTGCATAACCGCACATATTTACACCGAATCGCTAAAACTCGTATATTTTATTACAAAATAGTGCATTTATGCCATAACTACAACATGCATACCTAAACACCGTAGCAAGAACCAACCTAGGCGGTGTAGTAAGTTAGGTTTATTGATGAACTCTTCTTCACCATGGATCTTGATTTCATGCTGTGAGTCATTTGTCGTCATGGTTTTTTGGAGTCGACATCCCATGGAGAATGTATACGCACACCTGTTTAGAATGGACACAAGCATCAGTGACGTTCAGAACATGAAAAAGAAAGTCAGGGTATACTTCAGTTGAAGACCAACTACTCTTCATATATGGCTGATCAATGTAAAGGATGTCCGGTCGAAGCATGTATTTCAAGTTTCAAACCACAATCCATTAGCATGACAAAAAAGTAACTAAGAGGTCTTAGCTATATTGTTCATTATTTATTTTCAAATTAATGACAGTATGGTATTTCTAAAGATGTTACTAAGATTCAATGTATGTGAGTCCTTGTTGAGCTAATGTTAGAGCTTAAAGAGGTATTTAAAATGCCTTTAAGCACTCACAATTATAGATCCATTGTTTCCAAAATGGAAATATGCTTCCACTTGCAAATGCAGAAGGCTTGTGTGCCAACTTGTGAAGAGCATAATCACCATGGTGATCCGCGATCACACCTAGCTTTGGGAACAAGTTGAGTAGCATGGAAGCAATATCTAAAGCATTTATATTATAACATTGTTAATACCAGTTACAGAGATTCTTGAAAAATAAGAAGATTGAAACAAGATACCATAAAATTCTGCAGTGATCAAATTATTCAGAAGCAAAACACCGTCCAATCCGTTTTTTGGGTCCAACAGGTCTTTTGGAGTCTTGGAGTAGAGATAGTGAACCATTCGCTTTCTACCATACATTGATGCTACTATGACTGCAAGCGAATTCTGGTCAGTATTTCCAGTTTTTATGGTAACTAACTTGTGATTCTTTCCCACCAAAGCTCTAGCCAATGCTAGCTCTTCAGTTATAGCAGCAAGAGAAAGAGGAGTTGCACCAAAGTCATTGCTAACTTCTAATTCTTCAGGGGTCATTTTCTCCACTAATTCTAGTGCGATCTTCAATTTTCCAGAGAGGATTGCAATATGGAGAGCTCTATCTCCATGTGAAGATATAACTGCTGTTGTAGCATTTGGGTCATTCTTAAGGATCTCATTCACTTGTTCAATGTCATCATCTTCGATAGCGTTGTATAGGCCTTCATATAGATGGTGCTCTTTAACGCCTGAGAATAATCCAACACACTCTTAGAATAATAGAAACTTAATTCTTTCAATATAAAATACTTTACAAAAAACTACAAAGTACTTCACCAGATAGATCTTGTTCATGTGCAACCTCATACTGTTGTGATGGGCTGGGGCGCATTTCGGCCAAGTGTTCCCACGCGAATTTAGCAGAGACATGCGTACGCTTCTTGTACTTGGAGTAAGCGTGTGATCCACACGCGAGTTGAATAGCATGCAAAGCCTGAGCATTCTTTCTTTGCCATTCTTGTGAATTTTCTTCCTCCTTTGATGTAGGTTCTCTTGAGACCACATCCCATAAGCCTTGACCAACTAGATAACTTTTTAAACACACTTTCCAAAACTCATAGTTTTCTTCTTTGAACACTTCTGGTACAATCCCAATCATAGCCATAGCTTGCTGGATGCCTACTGTTATGTGAAAATTAATTAGTGTTAGAAAAGAAATGATGGCATGTAATAACAATAGACTTTCAAATGATGTCCATATGCACTCCAAGTCGTAACACTTGTAAACTACTTTCGCTCTTTGAAAGTTCGATAGATTTGAGGTTACTTCGGTCAGTTACAATGATGGAAAGAATGAGGGCAGCATGCTGTTCACTGAAATGCGTCATATTTTTTATAAAATCTTAGGCCTTTTAAGAAAAACTTGAGTTTGACCTATATAGTCAATAAAGACACGAACTTATGAAGACCAAGTTCAGGTTCTGCAAATTAACATGCATGTTTAGAAGTGCATCGCATAATCTTGTTCCACTTTTAGAAAGTTCAAATAAATTCAGGTTACTTGGTTCAATTACCAGGATGTAGCATGCATTAATATGATAGAAATTTACTGTATATTTTCTTACAAAATTTAAAATATCTTTTTCTTTTTAAAAAACCATGAGTTAATTTGACTACTTGTAATCTATAAGAAAACTCATTGAAGATGCATGTCTCATAATACGGAAATCTTACGAAAATAATGAGGATAAAGAACCCAAAGAAATTTAGCAGCAATAATATTATTACTATACATAAGACTTGGTCATAGTTAGACAGAATAAAAACATAATAGGAAGAAATGACCTTACAGTGTTTTTTCTCTATACTCTCAAGATCCTCTTCTATGATAGTTCTACCAATACAATAGCTTATTTATATACTTTAGTAAAAACATTCATGAAGACAAAAGAAGGTTTCTTTAACCTCGGCCCAAGTAATTCCTATGATATAATAGGTGTTTAATTCCCTTATTAGCAAGCATAAAGATGCTTCTTGTTTTTCTTTTCAATTCCCTTTCTCTTTATGTCAGGATTAACAAGTTGGACACAAAATCTATCATCAATATTAATAAAAAAAGGTTTTTGTGTGCCACTTATTACAATTATAGATCATTTAAATTTTATTTTTCCGTTTCTCTCTTTTAATAAATACCACTTTAGTTACAAATGATATTATTTTATGAAAAGTGATAATAAAAACTTGTAATAGTTTATGAAAAGTGATAATAAAAACAAGTTTTTTATATGCCAAGCATCACTCTAACTACCAAGCTCTTCACGATTCAAGAAAACCGAAAATTGAATGATGTTTGAAACACAAAGAATTTGTTTACATTTAATAAACCACAACCAAATTTGTGCCGTCACTGCAAAAATAATCTAATAAACCTAGGTTAAACAAATAAATATGACTCTTACAAAAACCAATCACCCAATCATTACTTAAAGTTTAACCAATCAAAATAACAAAAAATTTATATACTGTCACTAAACAAACTCTAATTAAAATTAATAAGAAAAATTATTTCTATCAACTATAACGTATTAACGATCAATCGTGTTGAAAATCCTCCCTAAAACTGACGTGCATATGTAAACTAACCAAGCAGCCAAAGGCTGCAGCTTGAGACCCTTTTGCCGTAGATGCTCGTGCGATTCCCTTCTACTCCTCGAAAACCTCTTGCAAAGCCTTTTTTTTTCTTTCTTGATCTGTGACTTTTTTCTTCTTATGGATCTTTAGCCCATCTCATCATTTGCAATATGTAGTCATCAAGTGACATTTTCTTTTTGACTCAGCACTTCATATTGTGAAGTGTTTTAATTAATTTCATTGCCTTCAAGTGACCTGCAATACTATAATAAATAGCAAGTGTGATAGTGTTGAATAACTAATTCACAATTTCGGTCATAACAACTAAATATATTTACGTTAAAGACATTCTTATTATAACTTAATTTAAATTTATTTATTTATTATTTGTCTTCTATATCTAAAATTTGTATTTTGATCTAGATAAATAATTTAACTATTTATTGGTCTCAATTTTAGTTAATATGCATCAGTTTCATTTGTGTTCTCATGGAACACTCAAATTCTAAATATGAACTAGTTAGGAACAATTGTGAGGTTAAAAATACATAATTATGTATTATTAGCACCAACAAACACCCATCCATCATACCCTCAAACTTAATGCTTTTTATTCTTGAGAAAAATGTAATGAGATGATAACTAATATGTTAATTGGATAACACAATTTCAAACTGGAATATGATTAACATATTAACAGTGATTTTTGATATGTTTTGTATATTTTAAACCCAGAGCCGTTTAATCCCAACCAAATGTCTCATGTTTTTATATTATACAAAGTTATCAATATCATTATGGTTTAATTGTCCCTATACCCAAAACTTTTAGCAAAAACCTACTCAACCCTCAAGATTTATTGAATATTCAACAATACCACAACTTTTAGGGAACATATTCTACTATCATGACGCAATAGTGTTTTTTTCTATTTTTTCTTTTATTTTTCTTTGGGTGAAGAGTTTTCTCATTTATCTTTTTTCCCAATACTATATGTTTTTTTCTTTTGTTTGATCTAGAAAAGGCTGGTGCAATCAAAACCAAACACTTAGACTATTTTTGGTGCAACTTATAAAGGGCTTCCGAAGCTAAGTGTGGACTTTCGAAGGAAATGGAGTTCTTCCGAAGACAAAGTGCAAGATCATCTTCCGAAAGAAAAACTCTAACTTTCGAAAACAAAGTCTTCTCTTCCGAAGTTCAAGACTTAGAAGAATTCAAAGACAATAACTTCCAAAGAAGAAGTCCTCAAGCCACGGAGAAGCAGCCTCTTCTGAAGTATAAAAGGCTTCGGAAGAACTTGTTTTTCCGAAGCCAATTAACCTTCGGTAGATCCTGCTATGGACCGGCGGACATAAGTATGGTTCTCTAAAATTCCGTTGTAGACCTCTGATATTGCATGACATTTCCCCAAAAGGCCATATAGTTGACCATACTTTATTCTACTGTTCATCTTTGTTTGTTAGTACATTTGCTAACTTTAGTTTATGACAAAAGGTAAGTAATGGACATGTCATGAGTACCATATCTTAGATAAGATATTATCTAAGATACCTTAACAATAGCTTTGTAGTACCTCCCTAAGTTATAGGATTCCAGCTGGTATCAAAGTATAACCAGCTCTAAGTGATAATATATATATAGTTTATTATTGTAACTCTTGTATTATGTTTGTAAGAGTCTTGTAAACTTTGAGTTGAGAAGTAATTGTAAGGTTTAATATAAGGCTGATGCAACCCAAAACATCCATAGTCTCTCCTGCATGCATGCTCAAGTATACTAAGTAGAATGCTTCGGAAGTTTCACACACTTCCCTGAAAAAACATTCTAAGTGTGTAATCTTCCGAAGCCAAGACCAATATCATTTGAAGCCAAACATGAAGTCTTCCGAAGATTTAAAGACATAGTCTTCCGAAGCCAACTCTTGAAGACAGATTTCTTCCGAAGACTTTTTAACACACGCTATTATCTAATATACCTTTATTAAAAAGTTAGACCACCTTTCCGCTGCAACTCTGATTAGACACCAACTTTACATAAGTTGGTGAAAGGTCCATGCTTTTGGTAACTGTACATTGAGGTCTTAAGTTTGTACTTTCTACTTTATGTACCTTTATCCTTTTTGTAATATATTAGGATGTGAGCTATAGCATGTCATAGTCACTAGTCAAAAGGCAATCTGCCTTTTAACTCTACATTGATTTTGTTATTGTCTAAATCATGTATCCAGCTGGCCTTCAAAGTATGGCCGGTTGTAGGTTGTAGTATAAGTACCTTTGGTCCTTGTATCTTATTATCATTGCTTTGTAAATACTTGTAAGGAACTAAACAGAAATATACATCATCCTTAAAAACCAATTACTTGTGTTCTAGTTCTGTCTCTTTATTACTTTTGCCTCTTAGCTCTCATATAAACCGGTTTTTCTAGTTCCCCATTTGATCTGTTAAGTGTTCTAAAGAACTATCCTCACTTGTCTTGTTGTGTTGTAAAAGTGCATTGCACCCTTCCTATGGTCCTGCATTTGGTATCAGAGCATTCCAGGTTCTTGATATAAGATCTCGCTATCTTAAGATCCCTCACACACACAAAATACTTAACATCTTAAATGGCAACTATCTCTAAAGCTAACATGGAAACTGGAACCATGACAAAGTCTCCACTGATCACTCCTGAAGACTTTGATACTTGGTGTAAAAGAATGGAAGGCTTTTTCAAGTCTCAAGAATCCATGATGTGGGTTTCTGTTGTTGAAGGACCTTACATACTAAGCACCCCATCTGCTACGGGTAGTGGTATGATTCCTAAGGTTGTGGCTGACTTCCTTGATGAAGACATGAAGAGAATAGAGATTGATCAAAAAGCCATAACAGCCCTTCAAACTGCTATTCCAAACTCATTCTACAGAGGCTTCAAGAAGTGCAAGACTGCAAAGCAACTAAATCCAAGGAGAACAAAAAATATCTCCTCAAACAGTAGTTTGAATACTTCACCTTCAAAGTAGGTGAGACCATGACTCAACAATACTTCAGGTATGTTGAGATTGTGGATACTTTAATGGATGTTGAAGTAACTCTTGAAAATAGGGAAATTGTAAGGAAATTTATGTCCTCTCTTCCTAGACAATGGACACATTACTGTGTTGTTATCCAGAGGACTGAGAACCTTAAGACTCTTACTCTGACAAAGTTGTATGGTATTCTTAGTGGATACCAGATGGAGATGAACATGCAAAATTCATCTGGTAACTCTAGCAATCAAATGGTTTCAACCCTTCATGTGGCTGAAAGAGATAGCATAGAACCTCAACATCATCTTATATGCTACCCTGACAACTCATAAAAGGGTCCATTCATCACCTTCCCAGAGATTCCAAGAGAAAACTACACTCAAGGAAGTCCCTTCCAAGAGATAAGTTCTTCTCATGCTTTTGTCTCTCCTGATGAATCCTCAGGCAACTTTCTCCTCACTCTTGAAGACTTGGACTGTATCCATCCAGATGATCTGGTGTATATGGAGATAGTTTAGCAGACTCTTCTCACTCATAAAGCCAAGAAGTTCTACAAGAGGACAGGAAGGAAGTTTCCTTACAATGCAGCCAGTGGAAAGTTTGGGCTGGATAAAAGCAAGGTAAAGTTTTACAACTACAACCAGATGGGACACTTTGCTAGAGAGTGCAAGGCACCAAGAGAAAATGGTGGCCAAACTCAATCCAGACCAAACTACACTAAGAGAGCTCCCCAGAATAAGAAGCCAAAGCAACAAGCTACAGTTGTTGTTAAAGAAGGAGGCTTTGACTGGAGCTTGTAGGTGGAAGATGCATCTCCAAATTAAGCACTCATGACTGACCACGATGAAGCCAAGGTATTGGAACATCTTTTCACTCCTGAATGTATTGTTAAAGTTAATAGATACAGGTCCTATAACTTAAGGATGAGATCTGATCTTGAGTCCTTGAACATCTTAAAATCTGATTTCAAAAAGGCTGAAAATGATTATAAGTTAAAGATAGAGGACTTAGAGAAAATCATTTCAGTTCTTAAACATGAGCACACCAATTATAGGACTCAGATCAAGGATCTCATAACTACGTTTACTAAATGCCAGGCTGAGCTTGTGATCAGCAAAACCGGGGCAGAAAAATGTGTTCTTGAAGAAGAGACCTTCAAGAACATGATATCCTTATCATTGCATGCAAAAGTTTGTTATCAGAATAAACAAGGACTGGGATCTTATGAGATAGCTCCTCCACATACAATCTTGTCTGTAAGATCTCCTAGGTGTGGAACTTGTGAAGATGAGCTTCCTTTCATAGACCCTTTGACTGAAGAGGATGAAAAGGAGATGATAAAGAATGGCTCTGAGAGGAGTGAAGAAGAGCATTCTAAAAAGGGTCATCATCCCTCTAAGGAGAGTAAAACTTTTGGGATGACCAAGTTCAAGAGAAATAACTTGATCAGAAAGAGCAAGAGAAAAGCAAGGAAGGCTCAGGAGATCAAGGCCACTTTCAGCTCTGCATAGAAACAAGTCTTTGTTTATGCAGGATTTGAAGTTGCTAAAACTGAGGACACAAACTTGAACTCCAACTACAAGAGTTCTAGTTCATGTCCAAGTCATCCCATGACCATGAAGAAGGTTGATAAGTTGTGCACCACTGTTGTACAACATGAACCATCAAGCTCCAAAGATAGTTTTAACCCCACAAGAATTGCCACATCATCTAAAAAGATGAATATGGAGATTGATTGTGATCAAGTTTAGCCTTTTTCTTAGAAGAAGACTCCTAGAAGGAAGAAAATGGACTGTGTTATGTGTGGGAGTACCTCTCATCTTACTAAAAATTGTTTCTATAATCCAAAAGGTTATCTCCACCATCACAAAGAAAGAAACTTCTAAGAGTCTAGAGAAGAAGAAGAAAGCTTCAAAAGGAAAAAAAATTTCCTTCAGAAGCTTCAAAATGAAGAAGAAGGCAAGTGGAAAATTGTCTTCGGAAGAAAATTTGGTCTCGGAAGAAAGGAACACTTCCAAAGCACTGAAGTCTACTATAGTGCTAGCAGGATTTTTCGAAGGTCCAGTCATAAAAACTTCCGAAGCCGCAAAAGTTTCCGAAGTTTTGAAGGTCAAGTCCAAACTTCCAAAGGTGGTGTGGAAGACAAAGAAAGGCCGAATGACTAAGAGTTCTCCATCAACAACAACAAGAGATCCTCCAAGCATAACTATAGGATCTATTACTGTTTCATTACCTTCTACTTCTTTTGATGAGCCCAAGACCAATAAGGTTTGGGTTTCTAAATGTAACTAATCATTTTCTTTGTGCATGAATGACTCATGACAAACAAAAATGTTTAGATCATTGATAATGGCTATTCTAGGTATATGACATGCAATAGGTCATTACTCCAAAAATTTGAAAGAATTGATGGAGGGCTAATTGCTTTTGGAGGAGATGAAGGTGGTTACATTTCTGGAAGGGGCAAGTTCACAAATGGTAAGCTCAACACTGAGAAGGTAAACTTTGTCAAGGAGCTTGGATACAATCTTCTGAGTGTATCTTAATTTTATGATCATAGTCATAACATTCTCTTTACTGAGCATGAGTGCATTGTTCTTAAGCCCTGGGTGGTCATTCCTCATGAGCATATCCTGCTCGGAGTCCCCAGGAGAAGGAACATGTACAAGATGGATTTTCAAGAAACATCTCCCTTAGGAAAAGTTTCATGATTTCTATCTAAAGCAAATAATGATGAGTCTTTCCTTTGGCATAAAAGAATGTGTCATGTAAACTTTAAAAATGTGAATAAACTTATTACAAATGATTTGGTAACTAGAATACCAAAGAAAGAGTTTACAAGTGATGACCATTGTCATGGATCTCTTTGGCCCCACCAGTGTAATGAGTCTAGGAAGGGCCTCTTACTCTTTCGTGATCACAGATGACTTTACAAGATTCACTTGGGTCTTCTTCCTTAGAACTAAGGATGAGACTCCTGAGATTCTGAAGAATTTCATCTTAAAGATTGAGAATCAAGGTGATCACAAGGTCAAAACCATAAGATGTGATCAAGGAACTGAATTTAAGAACCAAATAATTGATAAATATTATGATGAAAAGGATATTACAAGACAATATAGTGCTCCCAGGATTACTTAGCAAAATGGTGTTGTTTAGAGGAGAAACAGGACACGTATTGAAGTTGCAAGAACTATGTTGTCTGACTCTAAACTGCCCATCACCTTCTGTGCTGAGACAGTTATATGCAAAATATTGTTTTAGTGGTTAAGACTCATGGTAAGACTCCTTATGAACTTTGGCATAAAAGGAAACCTTTCATTGGTTTTCTCAGGTCATTTGGATGTCCTTGCACCATCTTGAATACCAAAGATCAAAGGGCCAAGATTGCTGAGAAATCAAATGATGAACATTTCATTGGATCCTCTTCCCAAGCCAAGGCTTATAGAGTATACAATCTCAGAACTAGAGTAGTTGAAGAGTCAAACAATATGACTTTCAATGAGCACACTCCCAGTGTGAAAGGTTCTGGTCCGGATTGGTTGTTTGAACTTGATTTAGTTACCAATTGTTTTAACAATCTTGTGAGCTTGTTTCAGGATCTACAGACATACTACCTATAGGTGATCCTTCAAGCTATACATCCTCAACTCTAGTTGTAACTAACTATGCAAATGAAGTTTCTATCAGTATAACAATGACAAATTCAGCTGATACATCTAAGATGCCTTCAAATGCTATCTCAAAGGCTCCATAACCAGATAAAGGAGCTTCAACTATAGAGAAAATGGTGGTGGTGATAATGATCAAGAATTTCTTGATACTGACAACCACTCCATAGAAGACAACATCAATGATGTCACACACTCTCTAGATCAAGTCTCTTTTGATAAGTGTGCTGATGTGGTGGGAGAAACATCAATGCCAGATCTAAATTTTTCTAATTTAGATCTCTCTCAGCAACTTGTTGTGATCCCTCAGCTAAGGATCCACAAGTCTCATCCCACCACAAATATCATTGGAAATGTTGACATAGGGGTAAGAATAAGAGGAAAAACCCATGAAGCAAATATTTATATTCACTCTTGTTTCTTATCTCAGATAGAGCCCAAGAAGATTAATGAGTCTCTGAAGGATGGAAGTTGGGTTGAAGCTATGCAAGAGGAACTGCTTCAATTCAAAAGGCAAAAAGTTTGGAACCTATGTCTTTTTCCTCATGGGAATACTACTATAGGAACTAAATAGGTGTTTAGGAATAAGAAAGATAATAGAGGAATTTTCATCAAGAATAAAGCTACACTTGTTGTTCAAGGGTACACACAAGAAGAAGAAATCGACTACACTGATGTCTTTGCTCCTATAGCAAGACTGGAAGCTGTTAGGATATTCTTAGCTTTTGTTGCATCCAAGAACTTCAAGGTCTATCAACTTGATGTCAAGTGTGCTTTTCTCTATGGGGAAATTGATGAAGAGGTGTATCTCAAACAACCACCTGGTTTTACAGATCCCAATCATCCTGATTATGTCAGCAAGCTTGATAAAGCTCTTTATAGGCTGCACCAAGCACTAAGGAAGTGGTATGTGATGCTATCTCAGTATCTCTGAAAGCATGGATACATGAGGGGTACTATAGATGTAACTCTCTTCATCAAAGGACAAGGAGATGACTTAATGCTAGTTCAAGTATATGTAGATGACATCATCTTTGGTTCAACTAATCCAAAGCCCTGCAAAGACTTTGAGAAGCTAATGAAAGATAAATTTGAAATGAGTGCCATGGGGGAACTCAATTTCTTTCTGAGAATTCAAGTGAAGCAAGTTGAAGATGGCATCTTCATAAGTCAGTCAAAGTATGTTCATGACATACTCAAAAGGTTCAACATGATTGATTGTAAGATTTCTAAGACACCCATAGTAAGAAACAACTCCCTTGGACCTGATCTTGAGGGGAAATGCGTGGATGAACACCTTTACAGGGTTATGATTGGGTCTCTTATGTATCTTACAGCTAGCAGGCTTGATATCATGTTTGCTACATGTCTTTGTGCAAAATATCAAGCCAACCCTAAGATGTCATATCTTTTCATTGCCAAAACAGTTCTAAGATACCTCAAAGGTGCCTCAACACTTGGCCTCTGGTATCCTAAGAATTCTGACTTCAATTTATATGCATATACAGATAGTGATTATGGTGGCTGCAATATGACTGCAAAGTCTACATCTGGGGGATATCAGTTTCTTGGTGGAAGGGTTGTCTCATGGTAATACAAGAAACAATCATGTGTCTCTGCGTCAACTGCTGAAGTTGAATACATTGCTACTGCAAGCTGCTGTGCTCAAGTGCTTTGGATTCAAAATCAGATGTTTGACTATAGATTAAACTTCAAGAAGACTCTCATTAATATAGACAACAACAGTGCTATCTCAATACTAAAACTCCAATGCAACACTCCAGGACAATACACATCAACATCAAGTATAATTTAATTAGAGATAACTTTGAAAAGGGATTAATCAAACTAGTCAAGGTTAACACAAATAAACAATATGCTGATCTATTCACCAAAGCTTTTGGTGAACAAAGATCCAAGTATCTTATATAAGCTATTAGGATGATTAACTTTGAGTAGCTTTTCTTAAAACATAATCATATTATTTCTAAATCTGTGTGTCCTAAGTTGTTTATTCTATCATCTTCATAAGCTCTTGTTTTCTTTAAATAAAAATCTTTTTAGAAAACTTCCTTTAGAATTTTTTAAAAATCTTGGTCTTTTTCCTTCAAAAGATATAGTTTTATCTTTGGAAGAAACTTATGCCTTCAAAACAAATAACTGGCTAAGTAAATTGCCTTTGGAAGAAATGTTTGAAATCTCTTCCGAAGCTTAAAATTTTCTCTGAGACACTTACATGTTGTCAAGGAAAATTTTCTTCCGAAGCAAATTAACTCTTGGAAGCTTTATTCTTACATGAATAAAACTTTTAAGTCTTAATTTTCTTCCGAAGCAAAATTTTCAAAAACTCTCAGGAAATTCTTCCGCTTCGGAAGCTTTTTCATTAAAAAATCCAAAGACAAGTTACTTTCAAAAGATTTTTGAATTCCAAGAAAACTACTTTTTAAGGAAAAAGTAAATTTCCTTTTTAGAGGTGGGACTGACATCCGGATTTCAAAGTTTATCCTCTTTTATTAACTTTGTCTTAAATCATGTTCATATAAACCCAATGGTTTCCCCCTCTTTCTATCATCTTCATCTTTCCTCCAAACCTAAATTCCCAAAATTTCTCTCTCCAACTGCCTTCTCTCTTTCTTTCCTTCACCATTAAGCTTTCCTTTATGGCCAACCTTAATAGAAGAAATGATCCTGATTTCTTCATGCAGTTACACAGGCAGCACATCAGGTTGCCTTGCTAAACTCTGAGAAAGATCCACACTTCTCATAGGTTTGCCAATTCTTGGCTTTGTCTAACTATTCCACCTCCCTTACCATCGTTCCTGTTCTTTATAAGGATCATTTGCTTGATTTCTGGAAAACTTGTCAAGAGGTTGTTCTAGATGGGGAGAAGGCACTATCTGCTATGGTGCAGGGGAGGAAAATCTTAATCACTCCAGCCATCATAAATACTCATCTACACCTGGATGATAAGGAAGGTGAGTTGCCTTTCCCAACGAAGTTGTTAACCAGTCCATCTAGCAGATGGGCTATGAAGGGGATTTCTCTGTAAAGACCTTCAGAAAAGGGAAGGTCGCATCCTAGTAGAAGTACTTACTACATGTGGTCATCTATAGCTTATCCAACAAGCATGGGGGTTAGGACCAGATTCCTGAAGATCTCTCCTTCATAGTGCATGGGATGTTTCAGGGGGTCAAGTTTAGGTATTCTTAATTTGTCTATACAAACCGGCTTGCTTAGACTCTTTAGAATATTATATGTTTCCTAGATGTGTTCAACACATTCTCAACTGTGAACTGCGCTCATAGCTGAGGAAAACAAATAATATTCTTAAACTGGGGCAGATGAAGCCCGACATCTTTAAAATCTTAAGAAAGCCAACTGTTGGCTTCTCTGGGGTAGAAACAACCCTGGTCCCAAAAATGCTAGATCTCATTGCTCAAGGTGATAGCCTGGCAACACAAGCCAGGAATGAACCCACATCTTCTACATCTCAACCACCAAAAAAGCCACAAATCACCCTCACTTACCAAAAAAGATCCAAACGAACCCGTGCACAAGCTATTCAGTCTGTGCAGGGGCCCATATCACTACCCGCACAAGAAGAAGTGGAATCTGGAGCTCCCACTTCTCCTAAGGAGCAAACCACTCTCATCCCTTCAATTATTAGTCCTAAGGTTCCTAATGCTCGGACTGATGAGCTCATAAGCCCAATAGCCTTAAGCCTTCATTCTGAGTCTCTACGCTCAGATGAACAACCTTTAGGGGACAGCTACCATCCCTAACCATTAGACTTAAACCAACTAATTCCTAACCTTGACTCCTATACTGATGAGGACTTAGGTTTCAATTAGTATCATGAGTCTCTCTATTCCTCCCCTACTCAAAGAGAGATGAGTGCTCCTGACTCAACTATGACTAGCCCACATCAGTCACCTATCACTGAGGTGGATACTTCTGAACTTGTTCAGGATATCCATATGGAAGAGGCTCTCACTTCAGCAAGTGATTAAAAATTAAGACCTCAACCATGGCAACTCAACCCATTGACACTTCAACTAAGGCTACCAGTTGGTGGTGAGAGAGAATACTTTGGTCCAACTCTCTCATCCCCCAATGATTCTTCTGATGAAGATGAGGGGAATGTGATACTAAAAATGCAACAATTGTCAAAAACATGCACCTATCTAGTTTCCAAGGTTAGTCACCTTGAATCTCAGGTGACCAACTTGCAAAACAGGGTCAATGATCAGCAACTTGAGATAGCTTATCTTAAGGAAAAACTAGCTGGGAAACATTTAAGAAGAGCTCAACCGGGAACACAAGAACTTGTGAATGTGGTTGATCTAACCTCTAGCTCACCTATGGAAGTGGGTGATGCTACCAAAAAGAGGGAGAAAGTCATCATAGACACTGAACCTAGGAGTTCCTCATAGACTATGGATATTGAGGTCTCACCATCCTCACTTGCAACTATCCATACTCAGCAACTTCCACAAGTTCACATTAAAATGGACTCTATAGACTCCTTCATTCAGAGTCTTTTGAGGAAGGGATACCAAGGGCAGTGTCATCTCCACCTCAAGGAACTTCCAACTACATCATAGGGTGGTAGTATGATGCCAATAGAAGAGCCCTCCTTCTTCAAAGAGTTCAAGGGCAACGAGAAGTCTTTAACTTTCAAACCATGAACTACTATGAAGGTCTTGACCTTATCAGCATGCCACTTGTCAACCGAAGCCAATCTAGACAAGTTGACAGGTTGGCTCAAAGGATACAAGACAAAATTACTAAAGAATTCAGACTTTGAAGGAGACAAAGGCAATCAGGTAATACTTTTTGTCAACTGGATGTTAAGGCAGACCCTAAGATTAGCTTCGAAGGGGAAAACTTGACAGAAGGCCCAGTGGTAGAGCCTAAGAGCCCCGTCTCATCCACAACTACTTCAGCAAATCATTCCCTCAGTGAAGCACCTGCTGGTGAAGGTGCATCACAACCTCTCTCTGGCTAGAGCTTGGAAGCTACACCAAGCAATGAAGGAAAAAGTTCTCTCCACCCTGAGTCACAAAGGTCTGTGAGTGACAAAGAGAGAAGAAAAATGACTTCTGAGGAGATTGAGGATGAGGAGAGAGAGAGGAAGAGGAAGCTAAGGGGAGAAAGTTCCTCTACTTGGTCTGCTAGATTCATGGAAGCTGCTATCAGGGCTGCCCCCAAGCCAAACACTTAGGATGATGAGTTAAGGGCAATCAGGATAAACTATTTATAGACCAGGAACTATGATATTGATAATATCATCTCCCTCCCCTTAGATGAACTAAATGAACTGACTGACATGGAATTGTCAATGGAAAGAAAGGAGGCAGAGGATGCAAAATTACTTCTTCAAATCAAAGAAGAAAGAAGACAGAAAAGACTCTACAAGCATGTGCCTACTCTCTCCCCAGTTTAAGAAAGTCCTATAGAAGAGGATGTGGCTCCACAAGAACCTCAGGTAGACAAAGAAACTGATAGGATCAAAATGATTAACTACCTGAGTGCCATAAGCCTCTATCAGGCAGATGTACTTCTCCCCCTATCCTTTGAATACATAGAGTTCGAGTATCTCAAATAGCTTGAACTTGAAGTAACCAAAGAAAGAAAAATCATAAAGAAAAGGTTAAGGGAAGAAGCTGCAAAGTCAAGAGTCATCATCCAGAAAAGTATGAAAAAGTCTGCCGATAGGCAGAGGATGATGAGCTTCTTGAAGCTGTATGGATTCTCCAGAAGGAGACTTGGCCCCATGTCTCTATCCACTATGGATAAGCATATAAGGGTGATCAAGAAGAAGATTCAAATAGGAGAACTAGTTGACTTACACTCCCCACCAAGTCAAGTCCCTCAAGAAGTGGAGGTTAAGGTTGAACTATTTGAGACAACACAACCTGAACCTCCTGCTGAGCATCAGCAAGCTTCTACTTTTGATCCACAGTAGGGTATCATCCCCTCTCAATCTGAACTTGGGAGAGAGGAGAACCTAACTAAGAAGGACAAAGAAGATCAACAAGGTACTCCAGGCCAGTCTTCTGAGTTAAAAGGTTCAAAAAGGAAAAAAAGAATGGCCTCTAAACCAAAGCCAAAGAAGAAGAAGAAAGAGGCATCCTCCAAACCTCAGGATGAGTCAAAACATTTTGAGGATGTGCAACAAGAGGATGCAACATCAATGCTAAATCAATATTTCAGATTCATTGAGCTTGGATCTTAGGATTCATCTCGTTCAGATCTAGAAATCAAAATTAAGATGGGTGGACGTGTGCAAATCAAAGAACAAAGAGATGGATAATAATAATGTTATGATTTCATTGGTGTTGATAAACAAATTACAATGATAATCATAGATGGGTGGTTAAATCAAACCCACCCAAAGGAGAGGATTTCTCCTTGGATGGTGATTAAAGCCACACATGCAAAAATGCACTAGCGGGTCTATTTATACTAATATAACAACATGACCTAATTTTGACTTTCTAATTGTCTTGATGTTGACAGTGTCATGTTGAATTGTCTTGTTTTGTTGTAATCAACTTGGTCTCTGAACTCGTACAATGAGATCTTCAGTTGTCTGTATTTATGATTTGGTAAGCTTCAGTTTATTCTATTGTTGAAACCTAACAATACTCCCCCTAAATTGATGCTTGCCAAACCTTGAATTTGAAGATCTTCTCTGTCACATGTCTTCTTGATCAACTGATGTTCTGGAACATTTCACTGTTGTTCTTCCCCTCAGATTAAGCTCCTCCTAATATATTTCTGACAAAGGTTAGAATCGATTGAGAATACTTCTTGGTATTGGATATGGGTTGTATCACTCTTGGATTACAGTTCATATCACAACTCAAGGATTAGAATGTATTAGGCATATGGTGAGGCTTTAAAAATCAATAAACTGCATCAGGAACATGAATCAATGTTGAACACACTTCCACCCTTTTGAAATAAATTGATAAATGACATTTTCAGATAATGAGCACTCCCTTGATTAAAGTCCGGCTAACTTTCCGCTAAGTAGTCAGACACGGGTGCAAAACATCAACAAAAAAATGTGAGCTCAAGTAATTCAAAAAGGACATCTAATAGTTGCACAAGTCCCTGGATAAATTTGTGAAAAAGTGACCAAAGTTGATTTCTATACTCTTTTTTTTTCTTTCATGATCAAAATGGACGTGCCCATTGATTGCAATCATCCATGTTCATGTTTTTCTTTTCTTTTTGAAGTCCTGTTCATCAACTGTTCATAAGCATTTCTTGCAACACATCCGCATTTCTTTGCTAATTCATCCGCATTTGTTTGCAAAGCATCA
>BJCM01027353.1:0-42500 GCA_018326385.1 Flaveria bidentis | reverse complement strand
TTATAGAATTTAAACTACGTCAAATCGATCATTTGATTAGGTAGTTGTATGTTTGGCTATATTTGAAGGATTTTTCTTATTCAGATGAATCACCAGCAACTCACAACAGGATTTTAGTCTCTTTTGAGCCCTCCTCTTTACCACTAATTTGTTTGTGTTTGATTTTTATGTTACTATAATTAGGATTGTGGTATTTGTAAAAATTAGTAACGTAAACCAGTATTGTGTTGTAGATTATTACTGCCGCCGCATTGCGTGGGTGGTATTTGTAAAAATTAGTAACGTAAACCAGTATCGTGTTGTAGATTATTACTGCCGCCGCATTGCGTGGGTGGTATTTGTAAAAATTAGTAACGTAAACCAGTATCGTGTTGTAGATTATTACTGCCGCCGCATTGCGTGGGTGGTATTTGTAAAAATTAGTAACGTAAACCAGTATCGTGTTGTAGATTATTACTGCCGCCGCATTGCGTGGGTGGTATTTGTAAAAATTAGTAACGTAAACCAGTATCGTGTTGTAGATTATTACTGCCGCCGCATTGCGTGGGTGGTATTTGTAAAAATTAGTAACGTAAACCAGTATCGTGTTGTAGATTATTACTGCCGCCGCATTGTGCGGGTCTTCTACTAGTAAACTTGAATATAACACCACATGTTATTTATAAAATATGTCGTATGCTTGTATGCAACATCATTTTATAATAATGATACACGCCAATATAGAGGTATATAGCTGTTTAACAACGTTATACCCTTTTAACATAGGATGGATAATGGGTGTACATGAAGTGGACTCCTATGAAAGCAATGAATAATATTTTTATCAAGTTAGATACTCATGAAATGTGTAAATATAAAGTTGTCATAATTTCAATTCTTGTTTTGAATAAAAATACTCGTAGTTGAACCAGAGAGTTTTTTAGTAATAGGTTTTTTTAAAAGTGTTAGGGGTGTGATCCCGACTAAAAAACAGATAGACATGCCCAATTAAAATAACCTTTATAATTTAAAACAAGGTCGTATATTTTCCGTTAAGAAAAAACGGAAAAAACATTTATAAGATTTAAATGAAATAAAACTAAAAAGGAAAAACAATATATATATTAAATAAACAAAATGAAAAGTGGGAGAAGCTTCATATGCACACACACACAACTACGTGTAAATGCGTCTTATATACACACACACATATATAAATATAAATCTGTATCTCTATACACGACCTAAAACCCTTTCGATTATTATTATTAATTCCTTTGATCTTCAATAATGATTTTTTCTCTTCTCATGATGATGATGATGATGTTATGAGCAATTCGAATTCGATTCTTCAACCCTAATTCTTCCGATTTTGTATTCCTTCGATTCTTTCAACTAGATTTGATTTGAGGCGTTTTCGGTGTAATCATGGAGGATAAAGGTCAACAGGGGAAAGATCGAGTCTCTCCTGCTTCAATTTCAGCTCTGCCGTTGCATACTGGTGTGTGTTTCTTCCCGATTTGAGCTCTGTTATGTGTTTGTATAGTGATTTTGTGAAATTTGGGGAAAAGGTTGATCTGATTTGTTTTTGCAACATTGTTGCTTAGTTGCTGTGTTTTTTGCGTCATTGATTGTTATAGCGATATGGATTTTATGCGATCGTGAGTTTTGCTTTGTGTCGGTGGAAGTTTTTATGCTGTTGGTAATGATATATGATTTGGGAATCTAGGGTTCGTGCTCCCTGTTTTTGCAGGTTTTTGGTATGATTTAGGGCTTTTTGTAGGAATTGGTGGAAATTGAATCTCTATTGTAATTTGGATCGGAAGAGATCTTTGTTTTGATTTCAGATCTTGCACCGATTATATTTTTGGCCTAAAAGTTAAGCTCCTTGTAGTGTTGTCCTTTTGCACATATAGAGTGGTTTTCGTTATTTGAGCTTCAAATTACTACAGTAATAAGATAGAACATTTGGGTGTGTTTTTAAGAGCGTATGACTTTGAAGGATGTGGAGAACATATTGGTTACATGGTATGGGAAACAAATTAGACTAACTGAACATAGTGATGCACTGACGTGACTTCTTCACACATAAAGTGTATGTGGAAGAGAGGATGCCATGAGGGGCCACATCAACATTTTGAACTAATCTGATTCGTGCTTTGTACCACATCAGCATATGACATGGGCAAGCAGTTGTAACTCATATTTTTTTAATTAGTGCATGTTGCCCGTAAGTAGATTACTTGTGTGCTCACTTGATAAGTGAAATCACTAACTCGATAATTGCGACACTTGTAGCAGGTGATGGGGTCGTGTCTGATAACTACATGGATAAGGTACTTTTTAGGTGTTTGATTCCATATCTCCACTTTTATTGATTTCCTTTTTCATATATGTTTTAAATACCTTAGGTAATATGCTCAACTGGTAATGCTCTATTTTTTGTATTATCAGCCACTTTCTCCCAAAAATGAAAGAATAGTTTCTCCAAATCCCTCTCCTGATGCGATCATAGGTTCAATAAGAAGTGTTTCCAACCAACCAGAAGTATTGAATGCACGTGGAGCTCAGAACCCTGTAAATCAATCGAATACTTTTACTCCTCAAGAACAGACCTACTTTTATGGAGGTTAGTTTCTTATAACATTACTATTTTAGTAAGAACTAGAGTGAAAGAGTCTGCTTCTACTGTTTGATCTTTGTGGCCTTCTGTTGTTATGGACTTATGGTGTTAATCTAGTATCTAGTTTCTAGAAGTGGCAATATCAACACTATTACTCATGAGTGAGTTGATTTAAGTTATGTTTAGTCTTTAACAAATTAAGTGGGTAAAGAAGATTACTACTTAAGAACAAAACTGGTCACAGATTGCCTAGTTTAGCTTTAAATTATTGGAACATCTTGTACCATTTTATTTAAAAATCTTGTTTTTATTGAAATAATGTACTTTTTATTATCATCTTTAACAAACAAATTGTATTATTAATTATTACACTTTTGGCATGTACAAAAATTTTCTGTCACTTATCCCACGTGAGCAATCCATTTTAACACTCTTGTCCTTACTGAGTCGGGGGTCGGAAGCGGTCTCTCTATCTCCCAAGATAGAGGAAAGACTCGCCACCAACTACCCCTCCCAGACCTTGCTCTTGAGTGGGATTTACTGGGTATGTATGTTTGTTTGTTTGTTTGTCTCCTACATTGGAGGTTAATAGTATAACCTTGTATGTATATTAAAGTTATATGCAAAAGCTTCCCTTACTTAGATTTCTTCTAAGTACTTAGTTGCTTACTTATTTTTTTTCATGGTTTAAACCGTTAAATCTCTTTTCTCGGCCTCTCTTTATACACTTAATTTTTAATTTTTGTCATCCATTATGTGTACTTCAGCATCAGGTTATGATGATGGATCAGCTATATGGGGAGACTATTCAAACTATGTTCATGCTAATAACTTGCAAGTCGTGCCTTCGGTGAGAATGGATGCTATTTTATCTGCTAGAAATAACAAAATGTATCCGTTTTAACTATCTCACATGTTTGTTTAACTGTATGTTTTTGACCTAATGCAGGCTATGTACAGTGATAATGCATCACTATTATTTCACCCTGCTTATGGGTTCGATGCCCAAGTGGCGTATGGCCAATTTTCTCCGGTTGCTAATCCTTTATCTCCAATAATGATAGATGGGCAACTCTTTTCACCACATCAAGTTCCTATGTCTCCAAATTACTACTCACAACCTGTTTCCCCTCATGTTACATCAACTCTTCCAACTGATCTTGCCACATCAGCAACTAGTGGCCATGAGGCCCTCTCTGAAAATGTTTTTATGGGTCCTGGATCTGGTTATTATATGCAATATGGTGGAAATAATAACCTTGGATTCTACAAATATCCAGGGGACATTGGATCTGTTGAGTCGGCACCAAATCGATCAATGTCCTCAGACACAGGTAGCTATGCATCTCCACTGACATCAGCAGCCTTATATCCTGCACCAGTTGGCGCACTTGGCTCATACGAGCACATTTTCAGTCAGGTTTGTCTGAGTATATATTTTTATGTTTTCACATTTTACTCTTTCAGTGTATATAATGTGTACTTTGTTTTATTGATTTCTAGATTCCACAGCAGCAGGCAGCATATGGATATGGGTCAGTATCTGGTTCCTCCACAAGACGTTACCCACAAAGCGGATCTTTCCAAGGGTACAATAGTAATTCTCTTTTCCACGGGGAAGCTAGTCGTCTGAATCGTTTTGTGCCTGAAAAAGCTGGAAGGAATAGGGAACGTGATGCAATTAGCATGATTAGCGAATCACATGGTACTACCAGTGATCGTAACAGAGGACCAAGGGCTTCAAAACCAAAAGGAAATATTAACAGTTCTGCTGATGGTACAAACGAGCTTTCTTCTAAGCTTGATATTGAGCTTTACAATCGATCTGATTTTGTTACAACCTATGAGAATGCCAAATTCTTTGTGATAAAGTCTTTTAGTGAAGACAATGTTCATAAGAGTATTAAGTACGGTGTCTGGGCCAGTACCCCACTTGGAAACAGAAAATTAGATGCTGCTTATCAAGAAACAAAGGAATCTGGTGCCACCTGTCCAGTTTTCCTCTTCTTTTCTGTAAGATTCTTATACCTCAGTAATAACTTCATCTTTTGGGGAGAATAAAAACATTTTGGGTTTCTTATGAACAAACATTATTTTTAGGTAAATGCCAGTGGACAGTTCTGTGGAGTGGCTGAGATGGTTGGACCCGTGGATTTTGTGAATGATGCAGAATACTGGCAGCAAGACAGATGGAGTGGCCAATTTCGTGTCAAGTGGCACATCATTAAAGATGTCCCCAACAGTCGGTTCAGACATATTCTTCTCGAAAATAATGACAACAAACCTGTCACCCACAGCAGAGATTCACAAGAGGTAGGTAAATCCGTATTTAGAGGTTACAATTTCTACCTGTCTATATAACCCGTGCCATCTTGCCCTGTATATCCTCTATTATCATGTTATCTTATATGTGATGAGGTGAAATCTTATATAGGTGAAACTGGAAGCGGGTAACGCAATGTTGAAAATATTTAAAGATCACGATGCAGATACATCGATCTTAGATGATTTCAGTTACTACGACGAGAAGGAGAAGGATTTGCAGGAAAAGAGGTCCAAAGAGCGAGAATTCACCAAAAACATACCTGCTGCCGTGAACGAAACTTCAATAACTCAACTCGCTGATAAAGTTGCAGAGTCCCTCCATGTGGATGAACATAGAGAAGTGCAGTAAATATTTATAGTTTGTTTGGGTGCAGAGTGGAATCTGTGAATTCTGAATATTGTTGCCTTGAAGTTACTTGTAGTCTTTTTTCCGACTGACATCAGTTTCTGAGGTGGTTTCCAGACAATTGGGACGGGGAAATGGAAACCGTTTGTTTTAGTAATATGGTACTTTTCAGCATTCTGAGGCTGTAGCATGCAAGTTGACTGTTTGACTTTGGGCAACCTTCACCCCTTCTTGTTTCTAGAGGTAGGTGGTGGTGACTGGTGGAGTTGAGGCTATGCCTGAAGATGTTTTCATTGTATTTATGAAGTTTTTTTTTTCTTTTGGGTTTATTGCAGGGTGGTTATTTGAGTTGCTCCCCATAACAAGTGTACAATTCTCAAGTAAATGAATGAATGAAAATATGCTAGCCAGACACCTTTTCTTTTGGCATTTTAACCCTGTTGCTTTTGTTGATTCTGCTATTTTCTAGGTTTTGGTTGTTTTGTTATCTATAGCTTTATTTGGTCTAAATGATCAAACTTGATATTCCCAGCATGCTCATAGTTCAAACCCGTGTTATAAGTTTATAATCAAATAAGAGATCTGCTTACAAGTATGACTTATAACCGGGTACCTTATAAGTTTATGATCATGTTTCTTGAAATGACTGAACAGACAATTCTTTTGGCCTGCAAATTTACCTCTTGATCATGCAAAAGGTCAAAAAGGTATCATTGACATGTTGCATCACTTTTGTTTGAACCGAACGCACCCTAATATGTGTTGAGAAGGGTCACCATCTTGTTCCTATGGAGCTGTATACATCAATGTACTTGCTACCTGTTTTATTCCAGCTGTTTTCGTTATGGAAAACTTTATTTCAAAAAAAAAATCAACTCAGTACGTAGCTTTAAGTTTTTCTATAATTCTAGAGCACAAAGTAATTGGTGTTATGCTAGCTTGTACATAGCTGCATGAAAACTTATTCATTTGGATATCCTAAATAACATATTTGTTACGATAATGTATAGTGGTGTGATGCACGTTTCATGCATAAGAATATCTTCAACAGGCGAATCTTGGGTCGATCGTGACCCTCCGTTTTGTGTTGTAACCCATATTAGGTCTAGTTTTAGGAGGTTAGATGCATACGTGTTTTATATGTTCCATTATTTGGGTAGGGTTCCTAATAATGGGATCAACGTCTTATTTCAAGTGTTCGTGTGCGTGTTCATTATGTTCAAACCCATATTTGATCAATTTGGATGTGCGTTGTTCATTAATCAGTGCCCCATTTCAGTTGAGTGTGTGTGTGTTCATCGTGTCCACATCTAGATTCCTCTGTCCCATTTCAGTTGGCGGTGATGGTTTGTTTAACGTTATAATGTGTCAAGTTGGATTCATCTAAAATTATAAATACTTCAAGTAGAATTATTCTGTCCTCAAAGACCATCCTGATGATAAAGTTTTCTAAGAGATAGATTCTTCAAATCTTGTAATGTATAGGTGTATGTGGCTAATAAAAGTATATTAATAGCTAAATATAGTTTAGTAGTTTATAGTTTATTTTAGTAAATAAAGTACCTGGTTTAATCGTATATGTTAAAAAACAAAGCATATATATATTTAGTGATTATTGAACCTGATTATATATTGTGTATATATAGCAAGAAACATCATTATCTATATAAACAAATACAACACAAATTTCCTCCATTACTACTAATTCAACACCATAATCCATAAGTATTCAACAAAATAACCCAAAAATTAAATCCACAAAACAAGTAGTTCATATCATAATTTTCTTCCTTTGTTCACCCTATCTGAAGAAAGAAATAACCCTGATCATAGATACATATATAGATGGCATATAAAATCACCTTCTTTCACCTGTTGATTTTCTTTAACATTTTTCTTATATTCATCACACATCATCATCATCATCAATCAGTAGTCATGGGTTGGCTCATGCAGCACCTGAACCGAGCCTTTCGAACCGTGGTCATGATTTCGGTCTCGGCATGCTCCAGCATCCTAACCACCTCTGCGAACGGCGGTCTAACATCTGGATTTGAGTCCCAGCAACGGACCATGATTTCACTGAGTACTGGGAGGCACTCGAGTGGGATGGTGGGGCGGACGCCTTTGTTGACCACTGCAAATGCCGCCTGTACAGCTGTCATGTTTTGGAACGGAAGCATCCCGGTGATCAGTTCCCAGAGAACTATCCCGAAGCTGTAAATATCTACTTTTTGTGTGTAAGGCCTATGCTGAATCATCTCCCTGCAATTGTAGAATTAGATTTTTTCTAAAATTTAGCATACATGTGTTCATATGCGCGAGCATGTGTATATAACTATATATATGAAATCTATGCATACCATTATACAGAAATGATGCATATACAATTCTCAAAATTCATCTATGATTCTAAAGCAAGTTAAAACAACAAGCGAGTGCACTCAAAGACGACGGAAATATTCAAGATCCAACTAACTGCCAACTGGAATTACATGTATATACTTTTGCAACTCACCTCAAACTAAATAATTGTTATGTTTTTTCTATTAAAGGTGATAAATTTAACTTTCCACATAATGTAGAAAATATGCGACTGGCTAAATGTCAAATATGTAAAATAGCATTACATAAAGACAAACATAGCGATATTGTTAACCAAACAATAGAATCTATTTATTTCGATGATGACAAAGAGCAAATCGGTCGTTTTATGCAAACACATCCAGAAAAGGAATGGTTTAATTTCATGGGACATCCCAAAAAGGAAAGTGTTCAAAAATGGAAGATGCATTAAGATAATGCATAATATTCGCCAGACATTAGTAGAAACTTCAAGCAGCTTGCACACGAAAACGTAAAAATAAAATTTAACCAACTTCACATTTATATAATTGTGATATAATTCAAGTTGTATTTTATTGATAACGGGTCAAGTGTAGAGATTAGCTCAAATGAAATGGGTGAACGGATTGAATATATCAAAAGTGACTTAGCATGTATATCGTATGGGGATGCTTACAATCTCCTAAATCATTTTACTTCTATTCTAATAATATAATTTTGTGTAATCATATTTGTAAATTGCTTATTTACAAAACACAGAAATAGTACAAAAATTTCCAGTGAATTGGCTCAACTCAATCCGTTCTATTTTTACCGGATATACACAATTAAACATTTTAACACCCATGACCCACCCATTTTGACCTCTTTCTGACTTCTCCCAACCGGCCCGTTATGCCACCTCTACATCCGATGCTAGCCGAGTAGGCAGATAGTGAAAGAAAATGTTAACTAGCCTATGCAAAGAAAACAATGCACAAGTATAACAGTTCTACTTTTCTGAAAAAATACTTCATATATAAAAAGACAAATTGTGTATAGAGGTGTTATGTAAACTTACGGAGCCATCCAACGATAAGTCCCAGTCTCTGGCGTCATTCCTTCAGTCTGCACTTCAATTCTAGCAACACCAAAGTCAGCAATTTTAATCGACTTATCAGCAGATATTAAAAGATTATCCGATTTCAAATCCCTATGAATCAAGCCAAGCGCATGCACGTATTCCATTCCCCTAGCAACATCCAAAGCCTGTTTCACTGCTAACTTCAAAGGCACCGATCGGTTTTGCCTTTTAGTCAAAAACTGCCTGACCGAACCACCCTTTGCATATTCAGTCACAATACACCAAACCATAGGTTTCCTGCACGCACCAATGAACCGTACAATATTCGGGTGCTTTAATGTTGCAAGCATCTTAACTTCCTGCTGAAACTGTTGCTCCATAAGTTGAGCCCGATCCAAATCATTTTCAGGTTTTTCCAAAAGCTTAATAGCAACATCTATACCATTGTAAGTACCTTTGTACAGCTTCCCAAACGCCCCTTGTGCAAAAGCAGGCCCCATGCTGAGTTTCCTTAAATCAATTGTCCATTCAATAAAATTCTCAAGCCCACCAGTCGGGAACCGTGGGTCTAATAGGGCTTGAGCCAAAGCATCATCACTTAATCCTTGTGAGACTCGACCTCTGTTGTTACTTTGGGCATCGGTGTAATTTTTGTTACGTTTTAGACCCTGGTGGTTTAATATGCGAGTGTGGGATTCATTAGACCCCACACTACTATTATCAAGAGACATTGCCACTGACCCACCACCGTTGCTCATTTGTAAACTGTTGAAGCTATCGATCGACATATTTGACCCTTCGCCGAGCTTGCGGTAGAACCCTTGTGACAGATCAACAAAATTATCATGGCCGTTGTTTAGGCCCATCATACCTGTAAACTTTGGCGCCTCTAACATTTTTCAAATTTCTTAACCTCTTCAGCATGCATAAAACTCAAAGTTTGACACGCCTACCCCAAAAAAATAAACATAAATCAGATTTGATATCAAACGACGAAATGAGGGTTTCTCAGCTTTTGACATAATCTTCCATGAAAGATTCTGTAACATATACAAAAGCTATTAACAGAACCCAAAACCAGTTCATGTTCTTGGTTTTAAAAAGCAAGAATCACACTGAGGCAACCAGTAGCTTTTCGTAAATGTGCAAGTTACTTATAGCTGTTAGTTACTTGGTTACACTTAATTCAGTCATTCACAATGGAAAATAGTTTTCATCATACCTGAGACGACTTCTAAACCGTAAGTTAATTCTAATCAGTTCATCACAATAATGTTTTATGTTAATGATCAGCACAGGATAAGAGATCAGTAATGATTATGTTATATATACATAACTACCAACACATTATCGAAATCAAAACAATTCTCTTCGTACCCGAGACAGCTAAAGATCATCACACAATCAATTTCAAAATCCACACAGTAAATCAACACATATTGTGTAAAATTAAGACACAATTAAACCCTAACCACCAGTTTCATTTTCAGTTAAACCTAACAATCAACCCACCAAACAATCAATTTCGTAACACCACAATCAAAATCACCAATCACTTCAACAAACACAAAACCCCCAAATTACAAACACCCAATAATGCATCCCTAGAAACCCCAAAAGGCGAACTCTTCGTACAGCTGAAACCCACAAAAAAGATCGGCACTTTCTACACTAAAGCTCAAGAAACAACATCAATACGCTACAAAAATCCACGGATTAACACGATCCATCAACAAAAGACTTTCTTTTTAGGGTAAAAGAGGGGATAACTTACGAATTGACAATAGGGTTTTGCTTCTTGTTGATTCAATTGGGGATTGAGGGTGATGATTACAGAGGTTGAAGAAGATGATTGTGATTAATGGTGAAGATGAGTATGAGAATGAATGTTGGTGTAGAGAGAAGACGAAGAAAGAAAAGCAAGAACAACAGGTCTTCGTTTTCCTGTGTATTTTATTTATATTATTATTTATTATCATTTTGTTGATTATTATATTGTTTGTTATTTATATTCTTGACAAGAGGGTCAGGGTCAGTATCAGATCATTCAGTATATTTAGAACTGGGTTACTAACCAATGTATTACACGATGTATTACACGTGTTGAATAAATAAAATAATAAATAATTAGTAATAAAAATTTATGAATTATAAAATCATGTTTGAAAATAAAATATGATTATAATTACATATGAATAATTATTTCAAGTAAATAAATAATAGATTGGTCATAAATAGATAGATATAGGGGTGTTCAGAAAATCCGATATCCGAAACTATCCGAAATCCGATCCGTATCTGATTCCGAATAAATCGATCTGAATCCTTATTTGGATATTCGGATCGGATCTCATCCGAATCCGAATTCCTTATTCGGATTTCAGATTTCACAAATTTTTTATTCAGGTTATTCGGATATTATTTCTAGCCTACTACTCATTACTCAACTATTTATCATGTTTTCAACTCAATACACAAGAATATTTACACATTCTACTAATAATCTTAAATAATTATGCAATAATCGATTGTTATTCTAAATTAGAGATTCTAATCTTCGGGCTTCATACAATTATCTATTATGTTTTAATTTTGAATTTGCGTACAAGTTAAATTTTTTTAGTTTTATATTTTTTATTGTTATTTCCAAGTTATATAATATTAAAAATAGAAAATTAGCAAAAAAACAAAAAATAATAAAATAGAAAAAATGTTATTTGGTTTATTCGAATTATTCGGATAAATTCGGATATATCCGAATCCGGTCCGAATTGAATTCGGATAGATTCGGATCGGATAGATAAATACTTATTCGGATCGGATAGAGAAATCCTTATTCGGATCGGATCGGATTTCGGATAGGGTCCTGAAATTTTCAAATCCGAATAATCCGTTATCCGATCCGATGAACACCCCTAGATAGATATATAGATAAAATAGATAGTGTAGAAATCCATTTGGATTATAATTAGTAATAAACACGAAAAGTTACAGTACAATATTTTAATATAAGATATGCATAAAATTATATATACGTACTTGTTCAAAAGATAAAACAATTATGCTTTTTTAACTTTCTTATCTAAATAGTTTTATTATAAAATATTTGTTTTAAGATTTTCTTATAAAAATTTATTGTTTATAAAAAATCTTGTTTATTAAAAACTCAAGTTTTTAATTATTCTGGTTGTTTTACTAAAATTGCTTTTAGAAAATTCCATACTGTTATAATTATTTTAAAAATGAGTGATTTAATATATTTTGTTTCAAAAGTTTAAATGTTTTAGAAAATATATGAATTTTAATTTTCTTAATCAAATTTATTTTTAAAAATATAGTTTGATTTTAAAAAATGTAGATGAGAAAGAAAATTGTATCAATTAACCAAATTAATTTTTATAAAGAGAGAGAACTTGTTTGAGTGTTTAAATTAATTTAATATCTTTTTGAAGGGAAAATGAATTGTGGATGTTTAGAAGAATGATAAGTGTCAAAAATATGGTTTAAGAAGATGACAAATGACAAAAGATTTTTTTCTTATTAATATCTATAGATAAGATATTAAGATGTATATGTCGTTTAAATAAAAAATAAAAAAAATGAGTAAGATGTATGAGCTAGGTGCAAAAGATATCTTGCATCTATTGTTGCTTACGAGCTGAATTGAGTTAGGCGAGTGTGTGCTTGTGTTAGGTTTGATTTTTATATTTTAATTTTTATACATGCGTAGGTAAATAAATTAAAAAATAAAAAATATATAAAAGCGTTACTTTAAGATTATTTTATGTTGCTTTGATGGTTTTAATGTATATAAATATAGGATTGAGTTATTTTTGAAAGATAGTGGAAAGTAAAAAAGGTGTTAAATATTATTATCTGTTAGCTTAGATTCAAGAATTAAGAAAACTAATGATGACAAAAAATTTAAAACTTTAAATAACAAGCTAAGTGTATTTTAGTTTAAATACATTTTCAACTTTAAATGATTGCAACAAAATCATCTCACAACAACCTACACTGCACCAAATCAAACCCACCACTCCTACCCCGCCCCCTCCCTTCATCCTCGTCTTCAGCTTAACCTCATGCTCCTAGTATTCTTCATCTTGCTCACTAGAAGAAATAAACTAAGGGAGCAAGGTTTTTAACAAACCCTTGTATCGATTTTACAATTTCTCAAACTTAAAGATCAATAATGAAACCAATTATAACCATAGAAGCCTTTCATATAATCAACTTAGAATTCTGGCATAATAAGACTCCAACATAGAAGTATTACTATTACTAGAAAGGAGATAAAAAGAAAATTAGAAAGTACATAATTATATTTTGTACACAACTTGATTAAACGAGTATATAGTTTTAAGTAATCGAATTGGATATCACCTAATTTGATACACCAAGAAAAATGGTTGTTTCGTAATTTCTGAATGATTAAGTGCTGAACCAATAATAGATCTGAACCATTAAGTGTTGAGCCATTAAGAGATCTAAACTATTAAGAGTTAATATATCGTTTAACGATTCAAAGACAAATATCTAACTAATTCAGACAATAGATCTTAACAATTCAGTATTAGATCTCTTAACCATTTAGTATTAGTATAATGTTTAATAATTCAGAGACAAATATCTCTAAACCATTCATATATTTATTCACGAAACAAACAATCTGAATTATTAAATGCTGAATTATTTAAATATCTGAATCATTAACGGATGATATTAAACAAACCTTACATATCTTGGGTTTCAAGTATTTGGTCCGTTTTGGTTTTTTGATCATCATCTAACGATCCGATAACCCATGGGTAATTTCTAGCCCCAACAACAACTACAGCTAGTCTCCCTTTCGCACTATCGTTGACGACGATAATCGTTAGTCACTTCATATCTAGGGCGAAATTGATTATATCAACTCGATTTCACCATCTGTGTCGATTGAATTGTTAAATTTTGATTAGGGCTCGAATGTTGTTAATGCATCACTTGATCCGTTTCATTCCCTTAATTTCACTGCTGTTGCTGGTAAGTTAAACCATAATTCATCTCATGTTCATTTTCTCTTACTGATTTCTTGATACGAAATCGAATTTGAAGTGAAATACATTGTTAAATTCCGATGATTCGGGTTGCTGATTTTACCTTGGCACTGGTTTGAAATCTTTTGGTATGAATGTTTATGTATGTTGTTTGATGCACAGTCGGTGCTAGTCTGCTAGATAAGTACTCATATTCATTTCGGTAGTTACAATGGAAAGTGATAAGTTTGAATTTTGGATGTTAATTATATTTGGATGTTAGGGTGTTACAATTTTTGAGTTTCAAATGTTAGTAATCTTGGCAAAGATTAAGGATGCACGAGGTTATAAGTGGTAGAATTAAGCACATGTCGTGGTTCACGTTCGATTGGATCTTCTTTTGTCTTTTTACCGACTCACCCCCTCCTTAGCATGATTCATCACTTAATATTACATATTTAGGTAGACTTTAGTCAGTGATGCTAGAGAATGGCTGTAGTATCTCCTTTATTTGAAAATTATCTGTTGTATTGTCACATTGGAATCCATGACTCATGACGTGCTGACATGTTGGGTGTCCTGTTGGGCATCAGGGAAGTCTTGTAGATTGTGTATTTTTTTTGTATTTCAATGTAGCAGTTGTAACAATATTGATAATTGCATTATGTAACCTTTGCACTAGTTAATAGCAGGCAGGTCATATGGATCTCCTGCCGGAGTTCATAAAACTGGGAGATCATCTGTGTTTTCGTTGTTTAATCTCAAAGAGAAGAGTAAGTTCTGGAGTGAAGCCGTCATAAGAAGCGGTATGCATGCATCTATTTCTTTCTTTTATTAACTCATTGCAACGTCTCTTAATTTGCTCTTTTTCTGTTACTAGCTTAGCTAAAGATTTTCATGTGTTTGTTTCTGTAGTTATAATTTTGATATCTTGTAATTACATCTGAATGATACTTGTAGAATTTGATGATTTGAAGACTACAACTGTTGAAAAGTCGAGCGCACTTAATTACACCAAGGCAGGTACTCATTTTTCTATCCTCTTCTTATTAAAGCTACCATAAACATAGTTAATCATCAATCCCAAGGGCGTCTTTCCAAAATTTGCGTTGTATTATATTTTGTTTTGTTATCACCTGTGCAAGAAAAAGGAATGAACAATTATCCTTTCTTTCAGGGAATATTGCCAATTATCTACAGATTTTAGAAGTTGAACACATGTATCTTCCAGTCCCAGTGAATTTCATCTTTATAGGATTTGAAGGTAGCGGGAATCAAGGTATTGCAGCCTTCAAGTTTATCTGCCTTTGATGACTTAACTCTTTAGTTCTCGAAGTAATATAGAGTTTGGTTCTCATGAATACGTATTTGGGATTCTGTTACAGCCTTTAAGCTACATGCTGAAGAACTTGAGCGTTGGTTCACAAAAATTGATCATGTGTTTGAGCACACTAGGATACCACAAACCGAAGAAGTTCTCGTTCCATTATACAAAAACAAGATAGATAGAAGTCATCATCAGCATCATCTTCCTCTTGTTAGTCGCCTCAATTACAAGTAATGTTTTTACTCATTTTACTCTTATTGTTTACCGTTGTAGGGTTGATCGCGTCTGTTGTTATTTACTAATTTGCTTCCCTTTGGGAATACACATTTCATTTACTCCTGCAGCTTCTCTGTTCATGCTATCCAAATGAGTGAGAAAGTCAATTCCATTTTTGAGCATGCTATTGGTGTCTTCTCTCGTAAGGATGACGTTAATCATACAAGGTAAATGTGACATTCTACACATGTATTAGTTATGTGACTCTATATTATGTGTCTCATAAGGATGATGTTAATCATACAAGGAAATTACTCTCTCAAATTTCCAACTGGCAACTGCACCAGATAGTGTCTGTTTGTCTATGATTGCTCAATTATACCAAAACAATATTCCACTTTTATACTTCTTAATACGCTTACAACTGAATATTAGTTGAAGTGAGTAGCGTTAAATTCCATATAATTTTGTACCAAGAAGACACTAAGATCAGAGATTATGTGTAATCTTCTTTGACATCCTTTGCTCTTATGCATTTTTAGCTTATCAAGTCCCAATTAGTCAATTACCATGAATACATATACCTTAGGCAAATGATTTTTGTTGGTAAAGCTATTCCTTTTTTCATGCAACATTTTCTCAAGCATATAATGAGTGGTGCACACATTGGTTCCATGGTACATTATGTACTTAGTCTTATGTTAACACATAAATAGAAATAACTACTCATTGGCATCCTAAACTATTTACTTCAGTGAAATGGTGTCGTTTTAACTAAATGAACTATTTTTTCCGTCATAAAATCCACTTCTGTGAATGCTTTTATTGGGGGTGAGCGCTGGATTATAGTGAAATCTTATTTGACGCGGACACATGGTGGTTTGTTTTGTTATGCTTTAGTGTTTCGTTTTTTAATGTTCTTTTTGGCCATTATGAACTAGTTGTTTTCTTACCAGGCTGACCACATAAGATGGTAAACTCAGGTTTGCTGTAATGAACTATGCGAAGATCCTACATTTATTGTCATTTCACTATCAAATAATGTTCATTTAGCAAAATTTATTGTAACCTTTTTTTATGTCAAATAAATGGTGATGTAGACTCAATGCTCTAAATATAATGAACATAGATCATATAATTATACTCTCTAAATATGTTGTGATTGTTTTCTCGGACCTATTGATGAATTGAAGTATTTGCTTGCATGGTAGTGATGCATAACATATGAAAATTTTTCACCACCATAATTGATAACTTATTCTCTTTGAAGGGAGGATGGTCTTTGGCAAGTGGATGTGGACATGATGGATGTTCTCTTCACTAGTCTTGTGGAATATCTTGACCTAGAAAATGTGTATAATATTTTCATATTAAATCCTAAGCGCGATGCAAGGAGAGATAAATATGGCTACAGGTGTGCATTTTTTTTTGTTCATCCTCTCTTTGGAGATGCTATATGATTTTTATATTTAACAGTTTTTATCTAATTTTCACATCTCTATGCTCTATATGTTGGTATGCATGCCCTTTTTTTGAAGGAGGAGTTTTTTTTATATTTATTTATTTATTTATCTTTATTAACCCTGGTACATTATGCTTGTTATCATTTTTGATAAGATGAACTTTTAAACTTTTCTTATTTTGATTAATATTATTGTTTGTTGCATTGTTGTATATCCTCTAGTCTTAATTGGTCATAAAAAGTTGCATGAAATATTGATATTTCTAATTCTAATTTGATGATTAGAGCAGAAAACTAAAACCTGAGCCCTAACATAATACTAATAAAACTACTAATAATTTAACGGGATTATCTTCTTGCCTATTCAATTTATGGCCTAATTGATAAAAATTCCACAAACTAGTTCTCACAACTTGATTCTTATTTCTATAAAGTTGCTGATTTACCCTTTTTTACCTCTTAAAAATTTATGATATCCTGCTAGCCACCAGAGGACCTTTTATGATTGTTGTGGCTGTTATCTTACTGAGAACTATCTGTGATAAATGTTGAATATTGAATATGTATGATTCCATTTTATGTGCAAACATGTGATCTATTAAAATTTTGCAGGAGAGGATTGTCAGATAGTGAAATAAATTTCCTTAAGGAGGTACTTTTGTCACCATTGTACCTTAAATTGTATTTCTTCCTTGGACCTTTTGCTATATGATCTATGATATTTTTTACTTCATCTTATATTGGCTAATCATTCATGCATGATGTTGCTCCTAAATTCAATATGTTTGTAGTATTATTTTGTTCTTTAACAGTTTGTATGAGAACTTTCTAGAGTAAATACTCTAGCCCTTTTAAAACATATGTCAAAGGCTTCTTAGAATGGTTATTAGTTTATTTAACTGTCAAGTAGTTCTTGTTGACCTTTGATTGATACAAACTTTTAACTAAAGAACTTGCAAGTGACCCATATATTTTTACATGCAGAATAAGAGTTTACAAGACAAAATCCTTCAGTCAGGAAGCATGACAGGAAATGCTTTTGGTGGGTACCAATTTATATTATTCGTTTTGAAGTTCTTAATTCAGACTACTATCAATGTAAAATTTTTTTATTAAACAACTCTGGTCAGACGTGGAAAAAATCAAGAGACCCTTGTATGAAAAGCACCCAATGGCGAAATTCTCATGGACAATTACAGAAGAATCTGACACGGTAAGTTCTCACATTTGTTACAAAAAGGGTTGAAACCTAAACCTGATTTTAGTCCAACAGTCAACACTGGGTTTCAATCTTAAAAATCTGTCTGCAAATGTTTTACCTCAAAAGCAAGATCATTCGAGCAAACCCTGTTTTGTTAAGTTCTTGGAATCCATTTACACTTTATGAAAAACAAGTGGTTGTCAAACACTGTTTTTTTTCACAGCTGTTTACTCTTTAAACTAAGAATAAAACAAAATCCATGTTTTGAAATTGTTTCCAAAACCAGGCCTTAGTTGAGTTTCGTTATTGTGTTTGTCACATACCATTTTTTATGGCTGTCTTGACCCTAAAAATGATTTTAAAATTTTCTTAAGTTAATTCAGATTTCCTGACTTTTTACTATGCTGATGTTTGAATGACGTGCACTTCAATCTGTCATATGGTCTAACATGTTTTTACTTATTACAAGTCAGATAGAATGGTATAATATCTGCCTACATGCTTTGAACAATGTTGAGAGGCTGGACCAAAAGAAAGACGTGGCTGATATTATTCAATCAAAAGTTGTCCAGGTTTGTCATAGTAAATATCAGAAATATACAATCTTTAAAGGGGGCACATTATCTGAAAATCAGTTATAGCTGCAAGCTAATTGTGTGCTATATATTTAAAGGGGGGCACGTTATCTGAAAATTAGATATAGCTGCAAGCTAATTGTGTGCTAAATATGTTTGTTTGAACTTTGAAGTTGATAAATGGGAAAAATGAGGACATGAAGCTTCGTTTGACAAAGGATTTGAAATCTGGTGATTTTAGTGGGCTCCATGCAGATTGTCTTACAGATACATGGATTGGAAGAGACAGATGGGCATTTATTGATTTAAGTGCAGGTCCTTTCTCTTGGGGACCTGCTGTTGGTGGAGAAGGTGTGCGTACAGAACTCACCTTACCCAATGTGGAAAAAACCATTGGTGCAGTTGCAGGTACTAAGTTACTACCAAAATACAGATATAACCTTATTGTAGCTACATTTTGTCATTTATCATTTTGCTGACATGCCAATGACATTTTTTCTAGGTGGGGTTTCCTTACCTGGTACTGTAGGGAATTTACTTGGTAGTTGGTAACTTGGTACTATAGAAGCGCTAATTAAAATATTTCATCTTGTGGATTTTAGAAATTTCAGAAGAAGAGGCTGAGGATCACTTGCAAGATGCGATTCAGGAAAAGTTTGCTGCATTTGGGGATGTATGTAACTTAACTACAAGCTTATCAAGTTGTGTATGATATTATGTTCAATGCATACTTAATTTTGTGCCATATACAGTGGCCTTTGGTCTGATTAAGAACTTTGTTTACATATCTTTAAACATGGAAAAAAAATCACTATATTTGTCAAGCTGTATCACATAACATGTGGCAAATTAAACCTACTTTTGTATTTTTATATAAACCCGGTGCATAGATCACATTAAAGATTTCTTTAAAATTCTCATAGAAGCATCAAGTATATGGATTCGTGGTTGGATGCTTTCTATCTTTCTGGAAGTAAAGTTTTTTTAAGATTATTATCTGCCTGAAATATCCTGTACTTGAATTTGCCAGAAAGATCACCAAGCCATAGATATTCTTTTAGCAGAGATAGATATCTACGAGCTATTCTCTTTCAAACATTGTCGGGGAAGAAGGGTCAAGCTTTCTCTTTGTGAAGGTAGTCTATAACATGAACTCTTTTAATGCTACTCTGTGATACTTTCAACTACTCTGTGATTATTTTGTAACATAGTTTCTCATGGAAAAATTTAATCTAGAGCTTGATGAGAGAATGCATGATTTAAAGACGGAGCTTGAGGCATTTGAAGATGATGATTCTGTTGAAGGCCATAAACAAAAGGCTCTAGAAGCTTTAAAACGGATGGAAAGCTGGAATTTGTTCAGTGATATTTCTTATGAGGTATATTTAATTACTAATGATATTTCTGAATATTGATAGATGTTTCTTTTATTCAGAGAAAATGTTAAATTTAATACATATGATATTCATAGGTGCATACAATGTAGCATGTACAATGAATTAATGCACATATTTACATCCTTAGTTTTTCATTTTCAGGATTCCCACAACTACACAGTTGCACGTGATACATTTCTTGCACATATGGGTGCAACGTTATGGGGATCGATGAGGCACATTATATCACCTTCCATTGCTGATGGAGCTTTCCATCATTACGAGAAAATATCCTTCCAGTTATTTTTCATCACACAGGAGGTGAACCTTATATTCATAAGATGAAAACATAGTCAGACAACTCCACAGAAATTAATCCTTTTTGTTTATTGAGATGCAGAAAGTCAGGAATACCAAGTCTTTGCCTGTGGATATAAATGCTATCATGGATGGACTTTCTTCTTTACTGATACCTTCTCAGAAACCAATGTTCAGTCAACACATGTATGTTAATCTTAATCATATGAACAGCTTGCTAAAACCAATAGCTAAAAAGGGAAACTAGCCAAAACTTGTCCAATATTTATTATTGATGAACACAACATGCTCATTAGCTTTTTTCAAGAAACTGGGTTATTATTGTGCTGTATTGGCCTGTATAAAAAATCACTCATTTCAACCCATCCAACTTGCCTATTTGGCATCTGTATCTGTATGTATGCATGTATAACTTTTTCCATATGCACATGATCTAATGGGATTTAAAACTTTCAGCCTCAAAATGATTCTGTCTTTAGGTTATACAGTTTGTAATCATCTGCTATATGGTTGTATAATGATTTGTAGGTTACCACTTTCAGAAGATCCTGCCTTGGCAATGGCGTTTTCTGTAGCTCGAAGAGCCTCTGCTGTACCTATGTTGCTTGTTAATGGAACATTTAGGAGAAATGTTCGTTCATATCTCGATTCTTCTATTCTACAGCATCAGTTGCAGAGGCTAAGTGGTCATGGTTCTCTTAAAGGTTCTCATTCTATTTCTTGTACCAGTCATATCTTTTATCAGTAATAATATTATTGTTATACTGATTTTGATCCACAAGATCTGTCATTTATAGTCGTTATTAGATGGTTAGACATTTGACCAATAGTCAAATGATAGGAGCTGAATATTATGGCATTAAGAGTGTCATGCTCTATTCTCTGCTCTAGTGGTTGATTCTAGAACATTGAATATCTGGTATGAACTTTTTACATAAGATCTCAATGTAGGTCTTATTGTAGTCACCAGTTAATGCTAGGTTTGTTAATATACAAAAATCACAGTTGTTTTAACTTGTGTTGCAGAAAGTTTTTAACTCATGACTTGTGAATTACATGCTACTATAGTGAAATAAAGAAGTAATTTTTTTATATTGCAGGGTCACATGCTCATAGTAGGTCCACATTAGAAGTTCCAATATTTTGGTTTATTCATGGGGAGACATTGTTAGTGGACAAATATTATCAGGCAAAGGCACTCTCAGATATGGTTATTGTTGTCCAATCTGAGTCATCATCATGGGAAAGCCATCTACAATGCAATGGGCAATCTTTGTTGTGGAACTTGAGGTGGATTTCTTTGCAAGTTTTTTACAATTTTTTTATAAGTTATTTTGAGATCTCATCGCTAATCATAAATATTGAATATTGTATTACCTAACACTTATAAAGCATGCCGCTATCATCATTTTGGCTTGTTTTTGTGGGTTGCATTTCTATGCTACATTTTTATATTTTTTTTTACATTTAATTGCAAATTTTAAGTATTAAATATATGATTTACTTACCTCATCATAACACATGCCTGACTACCATTATTTTGACCTGATTTTGTGGGTTGCATCCCTATGCTACTTTCAGGAAGCCAATACAAGCTGCAGTGGCTGCTATTTCTGAACATATTGCTGGGCTGCTTCCACTTCATCTTGTTTACAGCCAAGCTCATGAAACTGCAATTGAGGTATTTGGTATTCCATATTTTGAATTTTAAAAATAGAATTTATCTCATCTTCATTGTAAATCGATTACGAGATGTACTTATTACTCCAAGATAATCTGAAGACACTTCTAACTTTTCTTACGTATTTACGTACCAGAAACCCAGAATAAATGGAAAGTTCTTTACTCTGTAGAACAGGAATCTATGTTTTTGTATTTGAACATACTGATTGAAATTGCTTAAACATTAAATATGTATGTATGTTACATTGCAGGACTGGGTATGGTCAGTAGGATGCAACCCTTTCTCTGTTACTTCTCAAGGGTGGCATATCTCACAGTTTCAATCAGATTCAATTGCACGCAGCTATTTGCTTACAACTCTTGAGGAGACTATACAACAAGTTAACTCAGCAATTCACCAGTTACTGATGGAACGCACATGTATCCTTCCTTTCTGCTGATAGTGGCACAATATTATATATTTAATGTTATAATACTGAAACTAAAAGCTTTTGTCACAACTTGCCAAAATGATGTCAGGGTAAATTGTGTTTTTATATTCTTCTACATGATAAAATCTGTAGTTGAGCTTTAATTCAGTTAGAGGTGTCAAGATGGCTGGTCTGGTGGAACTGAGTAATGGGTCAAAATGGGTTAATCGAAGCAACCTGTTTTAACCATGTGTCAACATGGTTTTGAGTTAGTTTCTGTTGCCCATTGACCCCACACATTTTCTGTTCTTTGGATAAGAAGATTTTGGATGCATGCCATTAAAGTAAACTTAGGGTGATTTTCAACCAGTTTGACCAGCTCTCCTTTAGTTTGATTCATTTGTGATGAAACACAATCTAAATCAACCCATTCATCAATAAATGGGTGAAAATTACCACATCTAATGGCCATAGCGGCTCTGTTTTCATTCAGTTTTCTTGTTATCTACAGTATCATGTGGTAATAAGCTATGGCAAAAGACAGGTTTTGTGCTACTTAACAAATGCCAGCTGAACAAAGTTATAAGGCCTTCCAGGCACATGAGCGACATTTGGTGGACAAATATAACTATGTTGTTAACCGTTGGAAAAGAGTAAGCTTAACTATTTGCATTTTTCTTTCATAATATGCTTAATGTATAATGTCACTCATTTAGTTTGTTAAAATTAATGGATGCATATATTACCCTCCAGATTTCAACAGTTGCTGGAGAACTACGTTTTGTTGATGCATTGAGACTTTTAAGTAGTCTGGAAGATGCTTCTAAAGGGTTAGTCATTTGACATTGAGTACCTTTATTTCATTCTTGTGCTGCTCAGTATTACAATGCTTTTAGATTCTTATTTTACATACAGAAAGCTACATGTATAGGGGGTCATAGGAAATGAATATACCCAAATTAGAATGTGGCATGCATATATCACTTCTTGTTTCTTAGAGCCTTGATTTCTATAAGCCTAATATTATTTGACAAATGATTTTTTTTGATATCAAAAGAGTGAAATGTAAAAGTTTTGCTAAGATGGGAACAAGTCAAATGGGTGGAAAGCAGTCCAGAGTCTACTTATAATGTGCATATAACCTCTTGAATTTTTAAAAATTTAAAGATCTTAAATATGTTTGTAATATAATTGTTTTTGTATTTATACTTGATTTCTGGGAAAAGTTTGAAAAAGGACAAAAAAGTCTTTTGTGGGTCGACCCAATCCTACCCAGATTATTTCAACCGTACAGAAAATGACCCGATCCCAGACCCATACGTATTGCCACCACTTGTATTATCATAGAAAGGGGACCCACAAAATAAACAGGAGGAAAAGAAATATGCCAAATGATTTCCTTTTAACTTATGGGCTAATAATCTAATGCAATGTTGGTATCTTATATCTTGTAGGTTTGTAGAATATGTTAACACTACGGTTGCCAGCCTGCACCAGATTCACTGCACCAAGCAGAGAAAAGTTAAGGTTGAGCTTGACTTGACAACCATTCCTGCATTCTTGGTCGTCTTGTTTGCCCTATGGTTCGTGTTAAAGCCAAGACGGAACAAGGCTAAGATTAACTGAGTTTTTAGGTAATTCTCCTTCTGATGATACTTAATTTAGGTTCAGAATACACTCTAATATAGCTTTGTTGGAACTTTTTTTTAGTAGATGCTTTATTTAATTGTTTAGATAGATTAAAATTTCTCTGCTCACTGATAAATCAAGTAATTCAAATTTATGTTTCCTAACAATTATATCTTTTCTTGCCTATCCCACTCAGACAGTTTACAGGATCATATTTATGTCCAGTTTGACTTAAAAATGTCGGTATTAAGAAACTGTCTATTTAGTAATTACCACGGCGATAATTAAAAGTAGCATGAATAAAATTTATATATTTTAAAATGGTTATTACAGGTAATATGCAGGCATTCACTCTACTTGAACATGCTGAACAGGTAAATCTATAGTTTCTGTTAATTCCTTCCTTCCCTTTGGTCTCAAATGGAAGAATCACAACACTTAGACCTGTTAGAAGTATTATAACCTCTATATCATATGTAGACCTGATAGAAGATTCACAACACTTTAGACTTGGTTTCGGTACCTTTTGTTTGCTTGATGAATTTATTTAAGTACTGAAATTATACAGAGGTCCAATAGGATTCTAATGAAACATTGAAACTTGTTTAACTTAGAACATGTCTACATGAGTGAACACTTGTCACCGCAACCTACTTGCCGGCTGTGGCCTCCACTATCACCATCGCCCCCACCTCCGCTGCTTCTACATGCCGTTGCCACTAACCATGTGCGAAACAAATTTATAGGATGAAACAGTTTGATAATATTTTCCTTAAAATGATATATTTCAACTTGAGTCCATTTTGGTTGGAATTCATTTTGATTTGAAATAACACTTTTTTAAACCATCCAGTTTGACTAAGATGTAAGCTTTACCGACATGCAACTTCAATTTATTCCATGGGGATTCATCTTAAATATGTATGATTAACATTTATAAGCATGTGATGAGACTTGTACAAATGGCCAAAAAGGTTCAAAACACATTAATAACTTGTAACCTCCCGAACCCAATAGGTTTGTTTTGTTCTTGCTGTTCTAGTTAAAAATGTATTCTGTAACCATTTTACATTCCTGATAAGCTGAACGACGGTATCAATGTGCAACTTGAATTTAGGACAAGCAAACTGAAAAAAAACAATCATTTAATGAGAATTATAGCAACCCGGTGCGTGGTAGCAAATAACGAACCACAAATTATATTCATGATTTAGGTGGTGTTTGTTTTTTACCAAAACATCTTCCCCACCTCTTCATCTGTGCGCACGCAGACGTGGGAAGAGGTTTTGAGTGCGCAGAGTGTTTGTTTTTTAGAAGACGTTTCATTAAAAACGTCTGTAGGAGGTCTGCATAGAGAAGATGTGGACCTATGTCTTCTGAGATCTTCTAACTTCTTCTCACCTCCCCCATTGGCCGCCCAACCTCCCCCCACCGGCCGGACCACCGCCGCCCCACCTCCCCCACCAGCCGGTGGTGCCGCAGGTTCGAACTTCTTCTCCTTTTTGTCGCCGTCGTTCTTCCGGTCACCGGAGTTGTTTTGCCGGTTCAAACCACTGGGGGTTCCTTGACCCATGATGGATATGAAAATCGAAATGGGAAAAATAGGTTTAATCTAATTACAGAATATTTTTTACCATTCTGCAAATGTTAAAAACAAATATTCATTTTCTTGTAGACTGTAGACGTTTGGTCCACCTCTTCTGCTACAGATATCTGTAAATATGGTCCGCAGACTGCAGACGTTTTCTTGCAGAAAAAACAAACAACACCTTACTTTAATTGGCAAGGTAACTTGTTATGATTTACCAAGATAGCTCGTTGTAATGTGGGTAATGAGTATCTATATACATATCGTGTTTCTCTATGCTTGACAATAATCAACTAAATTTCACCATGGACCTAATTTGATCTTGACAATAATCAACTAAATTACTAAATTTCATAATGGACCTAATTTGATCTTGATATGGCTATTTAATTATCATGAAACATGACTAACCCATTGCTCATGATTAAATGTCATCAACTGTTCCCGAGTTCTCACCATCTGACCATCGTTATTATTGACATACATTTAACAATATTGACCCGAATTGATCCGTATTGACCTTAGCAATTGACCAATATTAACTCTTAATGGGCTAATATCATCCCTAAGTGATATTTGTCGACCAATATTGAATATAATTGATCATCATTTCCTCCAATTGACCATTAATAATGCTGACCATCATAAACCCTAGTTAAAGCTCATTAACAATCATAGCAAAATTGAATCTCACTTACCAATGTTTATCAATGACCCCAATTGGGCAATATTGAGCATCTAAAAGCCACAATACATGGCTGTGTGTTTATTTTTTACATAGTTGTGTGGCCTCTGTAAATCTACTCTATTAAAACAAAATAACTATCAATCATATGATTATTTTCTAGCATGTTTACATCATCTTCACGTAAGATCCACCTAGGATTGTCCACATGTTATCACCATAATAAATTTATTATTTGATAAAAATCTTGACTTTAAAAAAGTTCATAAGAATTCTCATTTAATATGATATTAGTCAAAATAACATTTCATTATAAATACTTTAACGAGGCTTAATTTTCTTAAAATATAATTTAATTTGTAGCTAATAATTTTTAAAAATTTGAATTTAATAATCTAAACTATTGATTATTGGCCAACATTAATTACAAATAACAATTTGACTAGTATCAATTCTAATTTTTTATTTTGTTACCAATAATAATATAAGTTTAACTATATTGAACTCCATTTGGATTTTGATGACATGACACGTGACGTTGTTCGTGATGTGACATGTGACACGACATATTATATAATTACATAATTGAAATAAAAAATATAAATATATCAGTTAATTTTGTGCCTCCTTATCTCCAAGCTACCAACTAGTGACACAAGCGTTAAGATAAATTAATTCAAAACATGATCTTTTATACAAAAGAAGTGAGTAATATATTTATATTTTTTATTATAACTATATTACACATCACATCACGAACCGCGTCATGTGATACGTCATAAAAAATTAATGGAGTTAACAAACAGTTAGACTACGATTGTTATTAGCAACAAAACTGAAAGCTGGGATTAATACCGGTCAAATTGTTAGTTGAGATTAATAAAGACCAATAGTTAATAGTTTGGATTATTAAGATCCAATTTTCCTAATTTTTAAAATCAAAATACTTTAATAAGGTATATAAAAAGTTTTATGGATATTTATGAATATTAAAAACTTTTTTATACTATTATTTATAATTTACATATGTTTGTTATATATAATAATTTCATCGATATATTATCTATAAGAAATATTAAATTATACATATATATAATTTGTTATTTAATCTCTGCAATGTACCTATATTTAACCTAGTTTAATAATAAAATACCTTGCGGTCCTTTTGGGTTTTGTACGTAGCTGTGTGCCATCAAAATCAAAATGGGAAGAGATTGGTTACAACGGTTATTCCTTTTGGGTACATAGTCGAGTGTTTGATTTATTGTTTAAATTGCCATAAGTTACTTTATTTTCGGTATTTGACTGTTTCTATAAGATATAATTTCTCATTAAGTGCTACTCTCACTCTTAAGGCCGAGGGATGTCATACTGCTCCTCTCACTTGTTTTTACATTCCTCATCTTATTATTCATGAAGGGGCGGGGTTCCCGCTCATCCTTCTGCACGTGTGACATCTGAATCTTCATATTACAAATATTGTCCGCTTTGCTCATAAAAAACTTATTGATTTGCTTTTGGTTGCTAGGGTGTAAACTTCCCGGGGGTTCATGCATCCTAAATTACTCACCCAAGCGCCCAAAACGCCATTGGTCATAATAGAGACAAATCGCCCAAATTGGGTTGGTGATATTAGATGCAAGACATTATTTATGAACCCGATATTTTTTTTGTCTGGGACTAATATGGGACTTGTTTAGGGTGCTGAAATTACACTCCATGGACTCATTGTGTTTGATGAGGTTTGCCCCAACATCTCATTCATTGATGTGAGTTTGCCTAAATTATCCTACTTAACACCTTTGGGGACTTACCATCCTCGACGAGGTTTGCCCCACCATCTCAAACGGAATAGGAGTGACTCTGATATCATCTGTAACACCCGACCCATCTTACCATTAATGTTGTCCATTTTACTCACGAGGAGCTTATAGATTTGTCATTTGGTTGTTCACCTAAAATTTTTTCAAGGGATCATCTATCCTTAGATTACTGTCACTCAAGCACGTTTAATTATGGACTTCTCTCATCCACAGCCAAATCGCCCAAAACATGTTGATGATATTAAATACATGACATTCTTTATGATTCAACATCTTTTTTGTCCACGACCGATGTGAATTTGACTAGGGTGTTACATTACATTAGCCTCTAATCGGGCCTCCTTCTCACTTCTTCTTTCACCTTCTTTGTTTCTTCTCCCTTCAAGCACCTTCACCTCACACAATAATCTCTAACTTTCCGCCTCAACCCATCTAACCCTTGAGGCGCGCATCCGCCTTGAACCTTCCTGACTCCACACTGAACCCACACGTCTCACCCTCGGAGTGCATGTTAATTATTTGGATGATGTCAAACCATGATGCAACACATGCCAACCCCCTTAGTCTAACATGAGTATATTATAATATTATGTAATACAATACGACAATAATGTAATATGATATATAAATTATAATATTATGTAATACAATATGACATGATATCACACCATACAATACAACACAATATATTAAGTTATGATAAGAATGATGTTATATGATGTATGATATATTACAATGTATATAATATACTTTAATGTTTTCTTCTTTTTCCTTTAACTTGTTTAGAACTTTAATATTAGGACTTGCTCTCTTTACCATTATTGCAACAGTAATCATTTTAAAAATGCTTTAACATATTTTACAATATATTATATAGTTGTCCTAGTACATGTTCGGATACTCATTAACCTGTTTATACTAATCCCATGAAGAGCTTATGTTTCTTGCTCGCTTCCCTTGTTATCACAACAAATGCATCTCTCGCTTCAACAATCAATCTAGAACAAAATAAGTTTTGTATGATGCCTTTTTGGAGTGTTTATATTATCAGCATGATGCATGATCGTTTCACCGTTCATCCACAATCAGCCGATGACGATCTTGGAAACCATACACTTGCATATGGTGAGAATACAAATTGGAGCTTTTGTCTGAACATCGTATTAAAGACGCGGTTCTATGCTCATTTCTACTGGAATTCAAGAACGGTCTTTTTTGATGTTTATAACTATGGTCTAGGCGAGTCCTATTGCACAAATGGGAAGGAATTTATCAAAGAACAAAGGTGTTATTGGATGGTCACAGAAGATGGGTTTTATTTGACAAGGCATCCTGATAAGTTTCCGAAAGCGGCAGAAAAGTTACATGATTGGTCGTGAGTAATATAATAATATATGGAACGTGTGTTTTGCTATAGAATATAACAAATCTCGTATTACATGATGAAAGTTATATATTTTGCATATTTCTTAACCTTTTATATTGTTTAAGTAGTTATGAAACCGACTTTTAACATCTAAGTGTTTGACTGTGCATTGAGCAAGTGTTTTCAACTAGAGTTGTAATATCGCGAAATGAGCTAAGGGCTTTGAAGTCTAAAACGACGGGATAATAAAAACACCTAGATGAACCGACTAATAAATGCGATAGAAGTGATAGTAACCGGAATAAAAATCGTGAGGGCTCGGCTCTTGTGTCGTGATTAATGATATGTAAAGGTAAGATGCTACTAGACAAGAATGACGAGAAGTGACGTTAGACCCTCTTGACTACTTCTTATAGCTTCCAAATATTAACATCTAAAAAAGATTTTGGTAATGCACGTATACAATTGAACCTTGTTGAAAAGAGTAAAAATATAACGCAATGTGTTATTTTTAAAAAACTGATGTGTAAGGCACCAACGTGTTTAATAGCATTACTATTTAGGGGTGTTTGGTATGCATAATTTAATGGAATTTGAATCTGAATTCCAATGGTTATTATGTTTGGTTGGTAGGAATTCATTGACATTGCAATTTGAATTCCATTCTTAACGTGTTTGGTTGAGAAATGAATTGGATTTAGAATTAATTCCATCACATTCCTTCGAATGAAAGATTTCAAAATCCTTTCAAATATTGAAGAATTTCAGATTCCACCGACTCCGACCTCCACCTACCATCCCGCCCGCCGTCAACCAAAACTACCGACGACCCTGACCGCCGCCCCCCGCCGGCCATCGCCGACTACAACCACCCCAAACCATCGTCTGTCGCCGACCGCTGTCGCTGAACCGTGTCGGTTTAGGCGCGCTCGCCGGGGACTGCCGTTTCTCGACGACAAACGTTATTGGTTGGTGGTGGTGGTGGGGTACGGTTGGTTTTCGGCAACGGGTGCGGTCGTTGGGCGCGGTTGGTGGTCGTGGTCGATTGTGGTGGCGGCGGCCGCTAGTATGTAGCAGCGATAATCGGTGGTTATTGAGGTGGTGACAATTTGCAATGGGTGATAAATTTCAATTCCTTTATAAGTGTTTTGTCACTAAAAATGCATTTTAAATTTAAATTCCCTTTATAGATTCCAATTCACTTAGATTCCAAATTTTTTTGGAGAATATTGAATTCCGAATACAATTCCTTCTAATTTCAATTCCAATTACAATAAATTTCACAAAAGGATTAAATCATAATTTGAGAAGAAAGTTTGAAGAATGGTGACGTTAGTAAAATTACCAATAGGATTTTTCCATATGTGAATTATCGTGAGTAAACCTAACATTTCTATTAGCGAGTCTCACTATGGAAATTTGAGTTTTTTTTAACTGAAAAATACACAAGTACGTAAAATTTAGTAACATAGGTATGTCAAGGGAATAACATATATAATCTGAAAGCTTAAACTCATGGTTATATGTGCTTATTTCGCATAGGTGTGTGCTCCTATATGAAAATTGGAAATAAAGGTTTAGTAACACATGCCTATGTGATTCTTTTATTACATAAAGAGATTAATTATGTGGCTTCGTCTTTTAGTTACATACAAGAGGTTATAAAGAAGAAACATTATATTTTGTTTTCATTTCTTTAAAAGTATATATTAATATATAAACAGTGATCTTCATTTTTGAAAAATTACTATTCATATAACTCCAAGATTTAAAGATGGATATAAAAAATATTATATATTGAGATGTAAAGTGAAATAAATCTCTAAATAATAAGAATAGAGATAGAGACTCATTATGAATGCTTTAAATTAATTATTTCGCAAACGGGCACATTGTAATGTACCAATGAACTTTTTCTGTATGAGAAATTTTTATATATTCTATCTTAATAACACAAACTACATATTTCGGTCAAGCCAAAAAATTAATTATTAAATGAATATTTTAACCTTTCTTTACTAAGTGATTTTTTATATATTGACTTTTTTGTTTTGTAATTGTTTTAAACTTTCGCAGATGAAAACATGAATTATTAATGATTTCTATACTTTTATATTTGGAGGTGTAATTTTATTGTTTTATTTATACATGAGGCTCGACCTTGAAAAAATATATAGTTGATAGTTTTACGACAGGAAATATATAAAGTTTTGTAGTGAAAATAAGAGTAAAATAGTCATATAATAAGTTAATTTATTGAAATAGATAAATAGATAATATATATGTTTTTAAGAACACGAAATATGTACTTGATTTAAGAAAATTTATAATTAATAAAGTTAAAAAAAATATGTCAATGTCCCTATTTGTAAAAACATACAACAACAAAAAATCAACTGGAATCTCAAAAATACTATATATATAAACATCAAAAGAGAATAATAATAAATATAAAATATAGTTTTATGTCATATCCCGACGGAAGTATGAAATGCTTTGGATGTGACTAGCTCGTTCAGACACATTGATAAAAAAGTTAAATAACTCAACACAATAAAACACAACATAACATAATATATTATATGGTTATAGATAATCAAAGGTTAGGATTACATTATATCATTTAGTGGTCAAAATTTAATATAACATAATCTTATTACAAAACATGATATCCAACTGCTACATCTTCGGTAACGATGGAAGTGAGCATCCACCGTCAAGCTAAGATCGTACAAATTAACAGTTAGATTCACATAAACTTTTCACATGATTTCACCCCAACTATTGTACACATCAAAAGAGAACATTAAACTATTAGACATGTTGAACACCTGAAAAAACATACTCAAAATAATCAACAAAGAGTTGGTGAGATCATAGGTTTAATATCATAACAAAACACATATATTGATGCAACATAAATAAGATTACAACCAAACATGCTTATAAACAGATGATTTATAAATGTCATAATATAAATAAAAAATCAGATAATATAGCATCACAACATCCATCCTGTTAGTGCATGAAATAATTTCCTAAGTAACGCTAGGGTGGTGATGTGGTTAGTATAGCTTTCATTAGTTGGCCCTTAGCTTGCTATGTGGCAATTTTAGAAGTGTCCTTAGTGTCAAGCAAGGATAGGTGGCGGTTTTGGGTGTTAATGACTCACCTAGTCATTAGCCGAGGGTTAATGTGCTTAATCGGGTGTCTTAATCCTAAGATGAACCGGGGTTTAGAGCTTAGGTTATGCTTATGTTGATGTTTAGGTATTTAAGGTTTGATGTTTTGGTATCAAGTTTCTTTGATGTCATCTTTATATTATGATGTTTTGGTTGGGTTTTATTATGATTCATTGGATGTATGTTTGATGTTATAATGTTGAGGTGATTGATTAAGTAATAGTTGGCAACAAGAATTTATACATAAGAATACATGCATAAGTAAATTTCATGCATGGAAGCAAGCATAAGTATCACACACATATATATACTAAAACACATATAATTCATAAAAGTTAGATCAAATAGTAGTTAAAATATAATTATAAAAAATTTCTTAAAACATTAGTTGTCTAACCTTAATTTAGGGTTGACATTTTAATAATCAAGATCATGGAAATAAACAAAGCTGTGGGAATTACGTGGGGGATAATGACTTAATTAATGATGAAGATACCATGTATGATTGGAATTAGATTAAACTAGAATCCATCCCCTGTAACAGGGACGTAAAATCATACCACGTAGCATTTGACACATCATGTTAGTGACCACAAATATAAAAAAAACTCATATTAAAAATAAATAAAAACGAAAAAATAAAACCGAACGAAAGTAAACGTAAAAATGTTGAATCATGCATGCGAAACATAAAACATATAAAACAATAAGTAAGTTGATCTCGGACCAGCGTGTTGCAATAGGGCCGTTAAACGGGTGAAAAATAAACATAACAACGTTGAACCACATATGCACACTACGACGTGTTAACTCGTAAAATTTAGACCGAAACGTAAACCGGAAAATATGTAAAATATGAAAAGTATAGGGGACAAAATTTGAAATTAATAAAATGATGCGGCTAAATTATAAAATATGAAAAATTATTTGTTTAAAATAAAAAATTTAAGATTACAAAAAAAGAAAAAAAATAGTACAAGCATATGATACAATCTTTAATGCATACAAAGGTTGGTAACTATATATATATAATTTGTGTGTTATCTTTTAACATTAATGTAATACCCTGTCTCAGAGAATATATGTTATTTTAATCGGGTTAACTTATTCGTTTTTAGCTGGTACCTCACCCTCAACCCTCTCAAGAGAACAACTACGACCGGAAAAAACCACATGTCAGCTCAACCTTAGATATTCGATTGGAGTGACCTTGTTACATGTTTGGTTGTGAGTAATATAATAATATATGTAATGTGTGTTTTACTATAAAACATAACAAATCTAATATCACATGATGAAAATTATACCTTCCGCATATTTCTTGAATATTTGGTCAGGTTTCTATATTGTTTAAGTAGTTATGAAACTAGTTATCAACAATGTAAGTAAGGGTTTTGTCATCTCACTAGAGTGTACATTGAGTACTAAACGTAGACTCAATTTACTAACAAAACTAGCATCATTTAACAATTTTGTAGTGTAAGGGTTTTGTCATCTCACTAAAAGTCTTCAACAAGCTCTCCTTGAGTACGTAAGAAAAATGAAATACTTACAAATTTAGGGATGTTATTTATTTAAAGGTTATAGGATTTTAATAATCTTAACTTTTATTTATTGTCTAATATTAATTCCAACTCAGTAAATATTTATAAACACTTCCAATTTTAACTTATTTTTCTACAACGATCAAGTACTAACTGAGAATTAACCTTATTAGTTTTTTGATGACATGTACTAGTTTTTGTGGCTAAAACACTAAGCAGAATATTAAAATCTAACGTTAGTTCCGTCAAACTAAAACTTTTACACTCAAAAACTCGTCAATCTTCACAATATAATGTAATATGATATGATATGATGTAATGTAATTAAATATGATATGATATTATCGTATGATACAATGCAATACGATACATTAAGTTATGATACGACGATGTAATATGATATTGATAATACAATGTATATAATACGTTTTAATGATTTTTCTTTTTGACTCGTAGAAAACTGTAATATTAGGATTTGTTCTCTTTACAATTATTGCAACATTAATCATTTTGAAAATGCATTAACCTATTTCTTCAATATATAATATTGTTGTCTTAATTCATGTTCGCATACTCGTTAATTTGCTCATGCTAAGCACCATGAAGAGCTTATTTTTCTTGCTCGTTTCCCTTGTTATGCCAACAAATGCATCTCTGGTTTCAACAGTCAATCTAGAGCAAAATAAGCATTGTTTTATGCCTTTTTGGAGCATTTATATCTACAACACGATGCATGATCCTTTCATTGTTCATCCACAATCAACTGATGATGATCTTGGAAATCATACACTTGCATCTGGTGAGTATACAAGTTGGAGCTTTTGTTTGAATATCCTATTAAAGACGCGGTTCTATGCTCATTTCTACTGGAATTCAAAGACGGTATTTTTTGATGTTTATAGCTATCGTCTAGGTGAGTCCTATTGCGCAGATGGAAAGTCCTTAATTAGAGAACAAAGATGTTACTGGATTGTCACAGAAGATGGGTTTTATTTGACAAGACATCCTGAGAAGTTTCCAATTAGAGCGATCATGTTACATGATTGGTCAGGAAATATATAAATATATATGTAACGTGTGTTTTATATAACAAATCTAGTATTACATGATGAAAATTATACATTTCACATATTTCTTGAATATGTGGTCAAGTTTCTATATTATTAAAGTAGTTATGAAACTAGTTTTCAAACAATGTAAGTGTTTAACAATGCATTGAACAAGTTTACAACTAAAGTTGTAAAATTACAAAATAAGTTAAGGGCTTTGAAACGGAGTGATAATAGATACTCCTAGATGAACCGACTAAAAGACCGTTAATAAATATGCGATGAAGTAACGGTAATAGCCTAGTAGGAATAAGAAACTTGGGTGAGGTCTCTTTGAATGTCATGATTAATGATATGTAAAGGTAAAAATGCCACTAGACAAGAATGGTGAGAATGTTATTTGAGAAGATTTGGAGGTAAATAACCATTGCAATTCATTTTCAAGGAGGGTTTTGTCATCTCACTAGATGTCTTCAACAAGCTCTCCTTGAGTACATAAGAAAAATGAACTACTAACAAATATAGGAATCTTATCTATGCAACTATACACTTCCAAGATTAAGATTGAGATTTAACAAAACACTAAATCAAACAAATGGTAAGATATCTGTTAAATGAAGTAAAAGACATGGAGAAGGAGCTTCTCCTTCAAAGACTTTTACCGTTAACAGATTTTAAATAAAAGCAATATGTAGAGTCAAAATACATATACTCATAAAATTATAACAAATTCCCTAGATTGTCGAGTAAGTCATGTTAGTTCAACGAATTTCATAAACCTGATTACTGGGTTACATCACACATGAATAAAATTTATATTTTGTATCACATACAAACATATATATTTCAGACTAACAAATTATACGTTAATGAACATACGCAATGACTCAAGTAATAAAATAATAATACCAACCATGGTATAAAAGGGTTATAGTCCCAAAGCAGATGTATGTGGTAGGGTGTTGGTATACACTTTCCATCTACCACATACAAAATTAGATATAATTTTAATTCCTCGTGTCGGTTTTGATACATAAAACGACTTAGATATTTTGTAAGTCGTTAACTTGATACTTAGATTTTCATATCATTAGAAACCTTATTTAGCAGAACCACATTGTTAAACTGGAGTCTTCAATTTTGAAAACTTTTCAATCAAATGATTATAAATTCTAGTCTTGCAAAAAAAATGTTGTGATGATTCTATCCCGAAAAATTCTAGGAGTTGTTATAAAGATTGTGCGATTGTCTTCCTTGTACTTGTTCAAACTAAAACATTAATATTATTAAACTTGCTTGTATGGAACAAAATCAATTTGAATAATTTCGTTGGAATATCTAACAAAATCTCACTAATATAAAATTTTATTAAAATAGATTTGAGGAATCGATCATTCATAGCAGAGAGAAGGTTAGATGGAGATAAAACATTAATAAAGACATAAAATAAAAAATAAATCTTCAAATGATGAAGATGAAAATAAAGACGAAGATCTAAGACTATCGATTATGATGACCCAACTCAACCCAACATTTTATAGAAAAAATAATTCGTTTACTTCCAACTAATTAATCCAGCCTAATTTAATTTTTCAAATACTCACAACTCTACCTAACCAATTTCGTTTTTTATACAAACATGGTTTATTTATTACTCTAAATAAATATGGGTCAATAGTTAGTTGACATGCGACATAAATAAAAACAGGTCACAACGTGAGTCGTTTAAGCACATGATTATTTATTTTTGACCGGCCAAACAAATAAAACATTTTATTGATTAAAGCAAGAGCTTACCACCAGCAAGATGTTGGGCTACATACATCGTAACCATAACACCAGTGATTTTAATATAAATTAAAAGTACACAATGTTTGCCGATCAACTTTTTGTCAAATGAGTGCATTCCTCGCCTTTCAAAGCTTCCTTAGTTGGAATACTATTTAATCTCACTCTCCGAACAAATCCATTAATCTTTATCGGAGGCCCATCGACTCCGTAGGGTTTAGGTTCATACACGGGCGATTAGATTCGACCGCATTCCTCAAAATCTTAGCCGAGAATATTCTTGCTGAGTTCATTTCCCAGTCTCAATAATCTTCCCCATTGTGAAAATTAACGTTGTTGAGAAGATTTTCTAATTTTTCCTTTTTGTGCAAATTGTTCCTTTTCCATACCTTTTTACAAACAATACTATTAGTGAAAACGTTACCTTATCCCCATTACCCACTCTCCCTTTGACATATCCAAATTTTATTTAATAAAGTCTCTGTCCAGCCCACTAGCATGTTTCCATATGTCAGGAATTGAACTTTTATTTTTCAAACTTTCTCACTAACTCACCAAATATAGTCAAGGTTGTGTTTGGAGCTCATTAAGGGTTTAATGTCTTATAGGTTTGAAGCCTTTTATAATTATCATGTAATGGTGTATTATTGTTTAGAGCCTCACATGTGTTTATGTCATCATTATTGACGCATCCTCTTTGTCCATTACATATAGCCTTAGAAAATGATAGAGGGCAAACAAGGAAACAAATAAGTTTGGAAGGAAGGAAAATCTTTGTTATTAATGATAAAGCTCTAAGCTCTTTTATGTATATTTTTTTTGAAATTTTTGTAATACGAGTCTTAATATATTCCTATCAACTAGACGTTAGAATCCACCTTTTAAATAAAATGGAAATGCATTATGATCAATATATGTCCTTTTAAGTACTTCCTTTGGTATCTACATACGTTATAGTAATCTCTTAAAAATGTAATACAAAGTTTCAATCGAACTTTGGAATACTCTATACCTATTAATAAAATAATATTTTTAGTGTCACGTGTATTTTTCTTAGTCATTCATTCCTTTAGTTTACCTCCAAAATATGTATCTATCATCATTTTTAGTCATAGTTCATTTGAATAAAATCAACTATTACTATAATTACAAAATGGAGTTTTTTCTTTCTAAAATAGTGTATGTAAAAAGTTTATTTAACAAAATAGGCGTTTAAGGAAATGATTTATTTCTCCCTACAATGTTATTCGTTAAATTTATTTCACTTTAAAATAATATTATTAAAAAGTGTCAACTACAAAGGTTAATAAATTAAAATTGTAAAAACCATTTGATTCATATGTCGTAATTAAAAACATAATATTGTTCCAAAACTTTCTTTTGTTTTTTCTAATTCACTCATATTTAATTTTAAATTAGATTTTCGTATAGAAAATTTGAATTTTTTTTATCTATAGTTTTGTTTAAATTTCACACAAAAGTAGACACATTTTGATTTTTTTAACATGTATTTTTTGAAAATGTTTTTACGTAGACTAAAAGATGTAATAAGAAATATAAATTTTAACAAAAAATACATTTTTTAAAAGTGTTATATAAAAATATCACGATGAAACAAAAAAAGTTAATGGTTTATTTTTTTAATGATACGAACTATATATGTAATTCTAAATTACTGATGGCATGTATTGTAACACCCCAACCCAAATAGGGCTGACGTGTCACTATCATAGTAATCAAAACATAGGACATAATTCCATAATATTAAAAGTTAAGAGCACATCACCAAAAGAGAGTTTAAGTGCCCTAAGATTACATAATATTTTAAATATGCTAAAGCCAGATAACTAGCATGTGCTACAAAAGTCGCTAGCATTCTTTGCCCAAAAGTCCCAAAGCTTAATTCTTCCCTCTTCAAGTCCCTTCCTGAGTAGCTTGTGAACCTGCCGCGAACAAAGATTGCAGCTGAGCCAAAAGCCCAGTGAACGGATGAAGGCACAAGTAATAACAATAACATATATAACGAGATCATAAGAACAAAATGATATGACACAAAGTATAACAAGTCACTAAAGTAAGTCATATCATACGGAGGATATCCATGAGCCAAAATATAAAACCATATCAATGGGGCTACATAGGCTGCACACCTATGTACCCAATATAGTGCAATGGGGTGTTGGCATACACACAACCATCCACGAACATAACATAAATATCCTAGGATCGATCCATACGTCTCCTATCATATGGCCAAAGTACCTCACAAGTACTATATAGAGACGTCGTGGTCTGATCTCACCTCCACAGGTGGTGCACACGCCATTGATGCCACAATGTCGTGCTTGTGGGAAACTCCACAAGAAGTTAGACTCGGGTATCAGAGTACAACAAATCTATATATCGTGTCAATAATAGTAATAACATATATCATAACGGTGTTATAAATCTCAGAACATACGATAATGAGTACAACAACAATATCCTATCGCACGCTAAATACTACCACCGATAGTAAATTAAATATAGATGAACGGACCAACAATAAAATCAGATCGATATACCAATGGCGCATAGGAATTCCAAAAGTAAGCAAGTCAAAAGGCAATCAAGTCAAAATACCATAACAATAAATGGTGGGGTAAGATATCTGTACCTTAACAAATGATTTACAATATGTCAAACTCGTTTACTTAGACAGTTTGTGATCATCTACAAATTTTTTATATTTAATGAATTTCATGCATGCTTTTATAATTTAAAATTATTTATTTACATGAGAGACAAATTCTTAAACTTTAATAACTCATTGTTATGATTTTATTCAAATCAAATAATCAAATAATTAAACTTCATGCGATCCTTTCTTCCTTCTAATCATTACAATGAAAGTTGAAATGTGATTTAAAATATTATATTTATTTTACTATATACATATACGTACATAAATTTTGGAAGTCAACAGTTTGGTATATTTATATAAATACATATGTCCTTTATTTAGGTTATAATAAAATTAGTATCTATAAAATATATACATATATTTGTAGAACTAGTTGAATGTTTATAAAAGATTAACATCATAGGTTTAGTACATACAAGTTTTTCTTTACCTGAGAGTAAACCTTACTAATAATTGAATTAACTTTTAGTGGTGGTGTATGTTACCGGTTGAATGCTTGTTTATATTGAGCCCCTTTGTCATCTTTCTCACTTGATTTAAGTAGGCTTCAAAAATAATGAAAGTACTATCATATAAACATGAGAAGCAGTTGTTTTGGTTTACCTTACCGCTAGTCCGAACTGTAAGGTCCCGTTCCCGGGACGCTTACAGCTGGATCCTCATCGCACATAAAACATATAATTACATTTGTATTTCATAAAGTATCGCAGCGGAAACATTTAAAAATGACATTTCATTTCAATATAGTAGCTTTTGCAAAATAATACATCGTTAATCGTTTACAAAATACATTGTTGCATTACATCACAAAAGCGTTATATAAATGAATGCCATCCCAAAAGAGCTGAGTAGCCACCTCGTGCCATCCTCGACAATCATTACCTGCCAACTGGAAAACATAAAAAATTCAGCGTTGCTGAGTGAGTTCCATTTTTATAATAAAACATACTTTGTCTTCATTAAAACCATTCTTTTCTTTCACGCGATCATACATCATACGTGCACATAGATAATATCTTTATTATCTCTTTCGTTCATTCATTCATTCGTTTGTTATAACTTTACTTGCGCATCGGATATCTCTCATACCAATACCATATGCTACACCCCGAACTATTTAGCTACTGGGCCAAAGTCAATAAATGAACAGTTGAGCGTATGCCACAGTACTAGAGGTAAGCGGTAGAGGCACTACACGTTTGGTCGATCACAAAGAAGGACCCTGATATCCAATACTTGCAAGACTTCTTCCATTCATTCATTAATGCGTGCATTCATCATCACGTTCCTCTTTCATTATCTTTCACTTTACGTTACATAATACTTCGTTCATTCATAATAATAACACGTAAAGCCACAGGAAAGATAAACATACATCATCATAAGGAACATAACATGCACAATCATTACGTCATACAGGGTAACATCATACATACACGACATGCATCATGCAACATCATCATCATCATCATGCCCTATGTGCTCTCTAAGGCCATAACAATTATCTTACGTGTTCTTACGGGAACCTTTATGTCAACACTTACATCTACACTTTCCCCCGAAAGTCAGAAGTCAAACTATATTTTCCTCGGGTGCAACAGCCCTATTCAGGCGTATGGACACCCTTCAGTCGCATGGCCTCCATGCGACTGAACACTATGCGAATGAACTAATGCTGATGGACACTCATGCGAATGAACAACCAGTCGTGCAAATGGAAAATGCGTTGGACCTCATGCGAATGGAACTAATTCGGATGAGCACTTATGCGACTGGACCTCCAATTGCATGACCCCCATGCGACTGGCCTTTCAATCGTGCGAATGAACCTTCAATCGTGCGAATGGACCTTCAATCGTGCGAATGAACTTTCAATCATGCGAATGGACCCCAATCGCACCCTATTCGGACGTATGGCCTCCGTTCGGCCGTATGGCCTCCATTCGGCCTCCAGTCGGTCGCCTAGCCCTAGCTGATGCAGAATGCAGTTCATCCTGACTGCAGCCGAGGGTTTCCGACCTCCAAACTCATCTAAACCCATTTTAAGCCCAAATCGACCATCCTAAACCTTAGGAATGCATAGCACAACACCATTCAAGCACACACATGCTTACAATCCAGACTCAAACGCATCATACGCAACACACCCCAAATGGGTCAAACACATACACATACAAAACGGGTTTTTATGCTTTCCTGCCCCAAAATCAGTTGAAAACAAGTAAAAGTGGGGTTCTAGAACTCACACAAACGAGCACAACGACAAGGGCTTTGATTTGGCTTGCTACACGATGATTTTGGCGACCCGAACTAACCCGAACCGACACTTTTCTCTTTTCTTCTTCTTTCTCTCTTCACTCTCTCCTCTTGGCTGATTTTGTGAGTGTGGGGGAGAGGGTAAGGGCTGCCCTCTCCCTTATATACTCCCACTCACCCGACTTTCTTTCGTGGGCGAGTTTCTTCCCTCGACTTTGGACTTTATTTCTTTTTCTTCCTTTGTCGGCTTCAAAATAATAAATAACCGGATGTTAGAAGTCCACCCCCCTTAAATAGGTTTCGTCCCTGAAACCTGTTATTCTTCGAACAAACGCCGATAATGTTCTCTCACTTCTTCCACAGTCTTCCATGTTGACTCGGATCCCTTCCTGTGCTTCCACTGTACGAGCACAAGAGGAACCACTTTATTTCTCAGTCTTTTCTCTTTTCTATCGATGATCGCCACTGGTTGCTCCACGTAATTGAGTCTTTCGTCTACTTCGATATCCTCCAGTGGAACAATCATGTCTTCATCAGCTAAGCACTTCCTTAGATGAGATACATGGAATGTCGGGTGAATTCCACTTAACTCATCCGGTAACTCCAGTCTATAGGCCACCTCTCCTACTCGAGCGA
>BJCM01027310.1:0-20432 GCA_018326385.1 Flaveria bidentis | reverse complement strand
TTTACACCAAGCTCTACAAAGTGAAGAAACATCACAAGGTGTCAGGCAAGATTATCGTGTGGGCCCATTTTGATGATCTTAATGTATACGCGGTAAAGAGAGAGAAGGGTATTGAGTACTTTAGATTCCCGCATGATCTACAGTCTCTACCTGGTTTTGAGCTCAACCAGCTGGCTAAAATGAAGCTGTTATACGCTGACCCGAGAAAGATGTCAGGCTAGTTTGAGGCTGCATTGAAGAAAGAGTAGCACACCAGGTGGGTCAACTTCAAACCTCAACAACCTTCGAGGTATATTAGACGGTCTGAAGTTCATCCCATAACTGGAAAGCCAAAGATAGTGCTAAAGTGGAGTCCTCCACGCACAATGTCAAGAATCCCTCTTAGGGAAATGCCATAGGACTTCACTCCACACTTTAAGTGGTGGTACTATGATTGGAGAATAGGGGAGGCAGTCATAGTTCTGAACAAAGAGGGCAGAATGGATACTATCAGGGTATTTGACCCGATGTTGCTTACCAACTTGTCAGGTGAAGATGTCTACACTCTATACAAGTGGCCACTGTTCTATGACACGTAGGTATTGTACAAGCCATCCAATTCCAAAATGTAATCAGACTCTGCTTTGCATTTGAAATACATGCAGGAGTCACAAGAGAGGAGAAGTACAAAAAGTATGAGGAGGTTATGAAGAAGGTAAGACAATAGATAAATCTAGGTCCAAGGGGGAGTTTGTTGATACATGTGTACCTTGATTCTGATCTTAATTTAATATGTCTGTACTGTCTTACACATATGTAATAGTTGGGTACTTAATGAAATGCAAATGTTTGATTGTGTTTATAATGTTTAATATTTCATTAATGAGTTGTTTAACACTTTTCGAATTGATTATATAGGTTTGTGGTTTTTTGAACTAATATAAATAATGTAATGATAATGAATACATTCAAACTTTGTAATATGAAGTTATCATGGGAATGGCCCATGCTAATAGACCATACGCATGACCAACTTCATGCGAATGACTCATTCGCACGACTGAACCATGAGATTTGATCAGTCGTATGATTGTAGCATGAGAATGACTCAGTCGCACGACTTAACACTCAGTCGTGCGAATGGATCAATCGTATGGCTCAATCGCACGACTGAACCATGCTAATAGTTCAGTTTTCTGAATGAGCAACCCTAACATATAAATACCACCTAATTCGTGGAAAACAGAAGCATTGAATACACTTTAACTCCAGACGTACCCTAGCCGTCCAGAGACCTCTAAGAACCTTTTCAGAGTTCATAGATCACAGTAGATCGATTCCTAATCGTTCTTAAAGTTTAGTTCAATACTTAATTGTTTCTACGTGCGTTCTCACTGATTGGATCGCCAATCAAATAGGATTCCGCACTATTTGATTCGGTACACACGTTAATCATATTTCGTTCAATACACGATCCTAACAGTGCGACTGAGTCAATCTTATTTCTCAATCATAAGACTGATCCAGTCTCATGGTTCAGTCGTGTGACTGGTCCATAAGCATGATGTATTCATGCATATGGTCCATTAGCATGAATACTCATTCGATTAGGTTGAACACATTTCTTAATCATTATTGACTTAGAACTATGTACAACAACCTCAAGCCTATATAATAAGTCCATTGAACCATTTCATTACATATGTGTAAGACATGAAAGAGTTTTACATTTAAGCTCATAAACTAGGAACAACATGTATCTACAACCCAACTAAAGGATCTTCAAGATAAAGGATTTATGTAACTGAACATTTCTCCATGGGGTGATCTGGTGCTTTTTGCAAACAAGATATATGGAATAATGTAAATGTGTATTCACTAAAGAGAGCTAAATAAGCTGATAATGAAGAAAAAGTAGTTGTTTCCTATGATTGGCTATCTATTAGATTAGTTGAAAGGCACAAGTCGGTTCTATTAGATCAATCATAGGTCATGTTACCATTAGTTAAAAATTAAAGAGTAGGATACATTGAAGTTGGTATTTCGGACGTGTAATGATTACACTTAAAGGCTGATACAACCAAAGAGCAACCAAAGAGCTTTTAGCATGCTTCGAAGTACTAATGTTTTCACTATTATTTCTTGTCCCAAATTTACTAGGAATGTACTTTGAAAGGTTTGTAGAACTCGATGAATTACGCTAAGTATCAAATCTTCCAAAGGAAAAAGACCAATTCTTTCATAGCTAAAGATGAAGTCTTCCGAAGCTTCAAAGGCAAAGTCTTTCGAAGCCAAAGACTGATTTCTTCCAAAGATAGAGTCGGCATGTCTTCTCTGGCATACTTTTTACAAAAGAGGAAACACCTTTCAATTGCCATGTCTAAAGACTCGTGTAGGATCAACAATAAGGCTAGTGCAACCAAAGCCAAATCAGTTAGACTATTTTGGTACAACTAATAAAGGACTTCTGAAGCTAAGTGTGGAACTATCGAAGGAAAAAGAGTTCTTCCGAAGATAAACTCTACTTCCAAAGCCAAAGTATTCACTTTCGAAGATCAAGACTTAGAAGAAAAGATCAGAAGTCAACTTCCGAAGTATGAAGAAAAGAAGAAGTCCCCAAGCCTCGGAAGAAGTAGCCTCTTCTGACGTATAAGTGGCTTCGGAAGAACTTGTTCTTCCAAAGCCTACTAACCTTCGGAAGACACTACTATGAACCAGTGGACATAAGTATGGTCTCTCTGACACTCCGTTGTAGACCTCTGAGATACTGCATGGTGTTTTCTCAAAAGTCATGTAGTTGACCATACTTTATTCCACTGTTCACCTTTATCGGTTAATACAGTTGCTAACTTTAGTTGGTGACAAAAGGTAAGTCATGGACATTTCATGACTACCATATCTTAGATAATACTTTATCTAAGTTACCTTAACTTTAGCATTGTAGTATATGCTTTAGTCATAGGTTTCCACCAGGTATCCAGTAGGTAGTAGTATATATAGTTTCTTATTGTAACTCATGTAATATGCTTGTAAGAGTCTTGTAAGACTTTGAGTTGAGAAGTAATATATGCAAGTACCTTGAAAATTATTTCTTTGTGTTCTTTGATACTTATTATATTATTATCAACTCTTAGAAGAGATTCTGCTTCATCTGATCCGAGTGTAGTATAAATGAGTTTGAGAGAAATCTAAGTGTTAAGTGACAAAAACTGATCCTGCAACTCGCCAACTAGCATGAGTTGGTGAAAAGTCCATACTTTTGTCAACTGTAGATTACGAAATTGAGGGCTTAACTTTCCAACTATGATCATTTATCCTTTTTGTAATAGATAAGGATGTGAGCTATAGCATGTCATAGTCACTACTCAAAAGGTAATCTACCATTTGACTCTAAATTGATCTTGTTATCTAGATTAGTGTTTCCAACTGGCCTTCAAAGTATGGCCAGTTTTAAAATGTAGTATAAAGTATCTCAAGTACTTGTACCTTTATGTAAGCTTTGTAACACTTGTAAGAACTTGAGAGACATAACCATCATTCTTAAAAACCATGTTTGAGTGTTCTTATTATTATTCTTTTACCTGTGTTCATTGTTTCATCTAAGCAGGTTCCTTATTTAATATACTAAGTGTTCTAAGTCTGTCAACCTTGCAAAACTATTGCATTGACCCCCTTCAGCAGTTCTGCGATTGGTATCAGAGCTTTTTTGGCTCTTGATTGGAAGATCTCACCATCTTAGATCTATTTAGTTTCACAAAACACTGACCATATCAAATGGCAGCTATCTCAAAGGTTGATATGGAAACCAATACTATGACAAAGTCTCCACTAATCACTCTTGATGACTTGGATACTTGGTGCCAAATAAAGGAAGGCTTCATAAGTCTCAAGACAACATGGTGTGGGCATCTGTTGTCTTAGGACCTCATGTTTCAAGCACCACTTCAGGCCACTTTTAACTCCAAACAGAAACAAGTCTTTATCTATGCTTGATTTAAGGTGGTAAAGAGTAAAGACTCAACTATAGACTCTAGTACAAGAAGTCCTAGTTCATGTCCAACTCATCCTGGTCAAGAGAAGAAGGCTGATGAAATGTGTACCACTGCTACACAGCATCAACCATCCAGTTCCAAAAGCTAGTCTCACCCTAAGAAGCCTTTTGTATCATTTGTGAAAATGTAGATAGAATTGGAAAGAGATCAAGCTCCACCTCCTACTCAGAAGAAGACTCATATAAGTATGCAAACTGAATGCATCATATGTGGTAGTATTTCTCACTTTGCAATGAATTACATCTACAATCCCAAAAGCACTATCCACATGACCTAGAAGAAAACTTCTGTGAAGAAGAAGAAGAAGAAGAATATAGCTTCAGAATGAAAATCGTTTCCTTTAGGAAGCTCCAAAGTGAAGTAAAAGATAAGTGAAAACTTAGCTTTGGAAGAAAATTTGGTCTTAGAAGAAAGGAATGCTTCGAAGTACTAAAGTCTACTGCAATGGATGCAAAACCTCCGAATGTTCAGTCTCCAAAACATCTGAAGTACTGAAGTCCAAGTCAAGTCTTTAAAAGATGATGTGGATGATGAACGAAGGCCATGTGACAGAAGTTCTTCATCAACAAGAAAATTATCCTTAGAGCTTGAATATAGGCTATTTCATTATCTTCAGTTTACTATGTTAAGGAGCTTGGATATAATCTTTTGAATGTATCCTAATTTTGTGACCAGAGAAATAACAATTTCTTTACTAAAATTAAGAGAATTGTTCTCAAGCTCGGTGTGGTAATTCCTCAAAAGCATATCTTGTTTACAGATTAGATGGACTTGCACGAAACATCCAAATCGGGAGAAGTTTCTTGCTTTCTATCTAACACCAATAGTGATGAGTCTTCCTCTGGCATAAAAAAATGTGCCATGTAAACTTTAAGAGTATTAATAAATTAATTAAAAATAATTTGTTAACTGGAATGCCAAAGAAAGAGTTTACAAATGATGACCACTGTGTTGCATGCTTAAAAGGGAAGCAACAAAAAGTGTCTCACAAGCCAAATGAAAGGAACTCTGTCACTACACCCCTACACTTATTATATATGGATCTATGACCCTATAGTGTAATTAGTCTAGGAAGGACCTCTTATTGTTTGGTGATCACAGATGATTTCACAAGATACACTTGGGTCTTCTTCCTTAGAACTAAGGATGAGAACCCTGAAATATTGAAGAACTTCATTCTGAAAATTAAGAATCAATGTGATCATAATTCAAAATCAAAAGATGTGATCAAGAAACTAAATTCAAGAACCAAATCCTTGATGCATTTTGTGATGAGAATGGAATTACAAGACACTATAGTGTTCCCAGGACACCTCAACAAAATGGTGTTGCTGAGGGGAGAAATAGAACACTTATTGAAGCTGCAAGAACTATGTTATCTGACTCTAAACTATCCATCACCTTATTGGCAAAGGCAGTCAACACTGCCTGCTATGTGTAGAATAAAGTTTTAGTAGTCAAGACTCATGGTAAGACTCATGAGCTGTGTCACAAAAGGAAGCCTTTTATTGGGTTCCTTAGATTATTTGGATGTCCTTGCACCATCTTAAATACCAAAGATCAAATAGCTAAGTTTGCTGAGAAATCAGATGATGGACACTTTATTGGATTCTATTTCCAAGCTAAGGCTTATAGAGTATACAATTTTAGACTAGAGTAGTTAAGTAGTCAGCCAGTGTGATATTCAATGAGCACACACCCAGTGTTAAAGGTTCTAGTCCTGATTGGCTTTTTGATCTTAATTTAGTTACCAATTGGTTTAACTAATCTTTTGAAGATGTTTTACAATCTATAGGTAGCTTATTAACAGGAGATTCTAATCCAAGAATTGAGCTGAGAAGACCAAGTTAGAAAACTATTTCATCTCCAATGGTAACAAACCCTGCAATTGGAAATCCTGTACGCACAACAATGACAAACTCTTTAGCTGACACATTTGAGGTGCCTATATATTCCACCAAGCGGCATAGAACTCAAATAAAGTAGTTTCCAATGTAGGAGGAGGCGGTGGTGGTGATAGCGATCAAGAATTCCTTAATGCAGATAACCACTCCATAGAAAAGAACATCAATGATGTCACACACTCATTGGATCAAGTTTCTCTTGATAAGTGTGTTGATATGGTGAGTGATACATAACCATCAGATCTGAATTTCCAACCAACATGTTGTGATTCCTCAACTAAGAATCCACAAGTCCCATCCCACCACAAACATTATTAGAAAGATTAAGATGGGGGTGAGAACAAGAGGACAAACCTATGACAAAAAATGTTGGTCTTCAATCTTTTTTCTTGTCCCAGATTGAGCCTACGAAGATTGATAAGGCTTTGAATGATGGAAGTTGGGTTGAAGCAATACAAGAGGAGCTGCTTCAACACAAAGGACAAAAGGTTTGGAACCTATTTCCTCTTCCTCAAGGGAATACCACAATAGGTACCAAGTGGGAATTTAGGAACAAAAAAGATGATAGAGGACTTTTCATCAAGAACAAGGCAAGACAAGTTGTTCAAAGATACACAAAATAAGAGGGGATTGACTACACATATGTTTTTGCTCCGGTATCAAGACTTGAAGCTCTTAGGTTATTTGTTGCTTTTGTTGCATCTAAGGATTTCAAGGTTTCAAGGACTACCAACTTGATGTCTAGTGTGTCTTCTTATATGGGGTGATTGATGAGAAAGTGTATGCCAAACAACCACCTGGCTTTATAGACCCAGATCTTCTTGATTATGTATGCAAGCTTGACAAAGCTCTCTATAGGTTGTATCAAGCTCCAAGAAAATGGTATGAGATACTATCTCAGTACCTTGTTCAGCATGGCTACAAGAAGGGTAATATTAACGGAACACTCTTCATTAATGGAACAGGAAAGTACTTGATGCTGGTTTAAGTTTTTGTAGATGACATCACCTTTGGGTCAACTAAGATCTGCATAGACTTTCAGAAGCTGATGAAGAATAAATTTGAAATGATGAGAACTTAATTTCTTTCTAAGAATTCAAGTGAAGAAAGTTGACAATGGTATCTTCTTAAACTAGTCAAAGTGTGTACAAGACACCCATAGCCAGAAACCACATCATAGGACTTGATCATGAGGGGAAGTATGTTGAAAAACATGTCTAAAATGCTACGATTGGTTCTCTTATGTATGTCACAGTCAGCAGGCCTGATATCATGTTTGCTACATGTATTTGTGCAAGATATCAAGCCAACCCCCATAATGTCACACATGGTTATTGTCAAGAGAATTCTCAGATATCTCAAAGGTGCTCCCAAACTAGGCATTTGGTATCCAAAGAATTTTGACATTAATCTGTATGCCCTTACAGATAGTGACTATGAGTGTTGCAACATGAATGCAAAGTCTGCATTTGGGGGAGGTCATTTCTTTGGTGGAAGGATAGTCTCATGGCAATGCAAGAAACAATACTATACGTTTGCATCAATTGCTAAAGCTGAATACATTGTTGCTGCAAGCTTCTGTACTCAAGTGTTTTGGATTCAAAATTAGATGTTGTACTATGGTTCAACTTCAAAGAGATTCTCATCTACATAGAGAATAGTAGTGCTATCTCTATTATAGAAAATCCTATGCAGCACTCCAAGACAAAGTATATCAACATCAGGCATCATTTCATTTGAGATAATTTTGAAAACAAGTTGATAAAACTAGCCAAAGTTAACACAAATGAACAATATGATGATTTGTTCACAAAAGCTTTTGATGAGCAGAGATTTAGGTATCTTGTGTCACCTATTGGGATGATTAACTTTGCGTAGATTTTATGTAAACTAAACTCAAGATTATTTTCTCAAATATGTGTCTTAAGTTGTTTTTATCATCACATATATAAGTTCAGTTTACTTTGGAAGAAATTTTCAAAATGATATTCCTTAGAATTTTGAAAATTTATGATATATTTTATTTTGGAAGACATTAAGTTGACTTTGGAAGAAAATTATGTTTTCAAAACTAATAAGTACTAAGAAATTTACATTTGGCAGAAATTATGATATATCTTCTGAAACTTAAATATGCTTCTAAGTACTTATATGTTTTAAAGAATAATTTCCTTTTGAAAGAAATTAAGTCTTAGAGGCTTTATTCATCCTTTGAATAAATCTTCTAAGGTTTAATATCTTCCTAAACAAAATATATCTTGGAAGTGAAAATTACTGTAATTATTTTTCTTCCAAAGCATATCTTTGTTAAGCTAAGGAATCTCCCCAAGTCAAATTGACTTTGAAATTTTTTGTCAAAAATTCCGAAAACAAATTACCTTTGGAAGATTTTAGACTTCCAAGAGAACTATCTTTTTGGGTACTTTTTTAAAGGTGGGATAGATATCTGGATTTCAAAGTTTATTCTTTTGCATTAACATTGTATTAGATCCATCCATATAAATATACCTTCAATGGTTGCCCCTTTTTCACCTTCTCCTTCGTCGGCAAAAGTTCATAATCTAAATTCACCTAAAAACCACCTTTAATCTTACTTTTTCACTTCTAAGCTACTAAAAAATGGCCAACCCTGATCCACGAAACCAACCTGATTTTTCTATGTAGTTACACACATAACATAACCAAGTTGCTCTATTATCATCTAAGAAAGATCTAGATTTCTCAAATGTCTGCTATTTCTTAGCTCTTTCAAACTACCTCACGGCCTTCTTAATAGACCCTCCACTTTATGAAGATCAACACCTGGAGTTCTGGAGGACCTGCCAAGAGGTCATCTTGAATAGTAAGAAGCCATTATTTGCCACGATCTAGGGGAAGATAATTTTCATCACTCTAGCCACCATCAACTCTCATCTGAGGCTGGATGATGAAGAAAGCAAATTACCCTTCCCTAACTCTATTATAAACAACTTATTCCGGCAGATGGGCTACGAAGGGGACTACTTAGTAAAAAACTTTAAAAGGGTAAGGTATCCACTTAATGTAAGTATCTACTCCATGTGGTCATCCACTCTCTGTCCAACAAACATGGAGGTCGGGACCAAATTCCTGAGGACTTATCCTACATAGTCCATAGGTTGGTACAAGTGGTCATATTCAGGTACTCTTAATTTGTATATACAAACTTGCTTGCTAACATGGACACCTTAGAGTATTATATGTTGTCTAGCTATGTTCAATAAATTCTTAACTGTAAACTATGCTCACAGCTAAGGGAACATGTAACACTCTTAAACTAGGACAGATGAAGTCTGACATCTTTAAAACAATAAGAAAGTCCACTATTAGCTTCTTAGGGGTAGAAACAATCCATGTTCAAAAAATGTTAGAGCTTATTGCTCAAGGTAACAACTTGGAAACTCAAGCCAATGTTGAACCCACACCTTCTACATCTGCACCGCCCATATAGCCACAAATCACCCTAACCTACTCAAGAAGATCCCAACAAACCCCTACACAAAAAAACTCAAGATGTGCAGGCCCCCATACACTACCCATGTAGGAAGAAGTGGACACTAGAGCTCGCACTTCTCCTGAGGAGCAGACCACTCCCATCAGTTCTTTGATCATTGTTGAGGTTCCTTATGTTCAGCCTGATAAGCTCACTACCCTAGCTTTAATCCTTCACCCTTAGCCTCAAAACTTTAGTGATCAACCTTTAGGGAAAAGTTACCATCCCCATCCTTTAGATCTCAACCAACAAATCCCCAACCTTGAATTCTATGATGATAAAGATATGGGCTTCAATGAGTGCCATGAGTCTCTCTTCTTTACCCCTTGCTTAAGGAGAGATCCGTTCACATAAATAACCTATATCCAGCCCACATCATCCAATCCCAAATAAGGTGGACCTCCCTTACATGTCCCCTATGCAAAAGGGTGATACTACCAAAAAGGAGAAGAAAGTCATACCTACAATCACAGAACCTGGGAGTTCCTCCCAAAGTGTGGACATGGAGGACTCACCACCCTTACTTGTTTTCATTCATACTTAATGACCTCCTTAGGGCCATATTGATGTGGACTCACTCATTCAAAACTTTTTTGAGGAGGGTATACCAAGGGAAATGCTTGTTCCATCTCACCCGACTAGAAATCCAATAGTGGGATGGAGGTATGATACTGAAAGGAGAGCCTTAGTGATCTCTAGGTCTTAGGAACAATAATAAATCTTCAACTTCTACAACCTGAGATACTATAAGAGCCCATATTTAGTTGACGTCCTACTTCCCAATCCAAGTTTAAACAAGCAAGCTGCAAGGTTAACTGATAGAATTGAAGATAGGATGCTTGAAGAGTTCAAGAATAGAACTAAGATATATATACCGATGCTAGCAGGCAATACTATTGGTCAACTAGATATTGAGGTGCACCCTAAGATTAGCTTTAAAGGGGAAACCTTGGCTAAAAGCCTAGTAGTTGAGCCTATGAATATTGAGACATGAATTGCTTCAGCACCCATTACCCTCAGTGAGGCACTAACTTGAGAAGATCTCTCACAATCTCTCTTTTGCTAGAGCTCAAGCGTAGCACCAAACAATAAAGCCAAAGCTCTCTCCAACCTAAGTCACACATGCTTGTGAGTGATAAAGGGAAGAGGAAATTGACCCCTAAGGATATTCAGGAGGAGGAAAGAAAGAGGAAGAGGAAGACAAGATGAGCAAGTTAAGGTGAGAAGCTTCATGGAAGCTGCAATTAGGGTTGCCCCTTGGAAGAATTAAACAAACTGGCTGAGATGGAAGTGTCAAAAGAGAGAAAGAAGGCTAAGAATACAGAATTGCTCCTCAAAATCAAGTAAGAAAAGAGAAGGAAAAGAATTTATGAAGCTCTTACTCTCTTCCCAGTTTAGGAAAGCACTAAGGTAGAGGTTGTGGCTACTTAGCAACAAACTTAGGTTGATAGGGAACCAGACAGACAAGACATGATAACCTACCTGGTTACCACAAGTCTCTATCAGGTAGTAGACCTTCTTCCCTTATCATATTAATACCTTAAATTTGAATACCTCATGCAACTTGAGCAATAAGTTCTAAAGAGTAAAAAGCTGCTAAGAGGAAGATGAGGGAAGAGGCTGCAAAGTTAACAACCACCATCAGATTAAATCTGAAAAAGTATGCTAATTAACAAAAGATGGTGTGATTTTTGAAGCTATATGGATTCACTAGAAGGAGACGTGGTCCAATGTCTCTATCCACTATAAAGGAGTACATTATAATGATCAAGCAGAAGATTAAAAGAGGTGAGTTGATTGACTTGCATTCTCCACCAAGTCAAGATGCACCTGATGCTAAGGTCAAGGTTGAACCTCAAGAGACAACACAACCTCCATTTAGTGTTGCATCACAACCAGCTTCATCTTCTAATCCACAACAGGGTTTTGATCCTTTTTTGTTTGAACCTGTAAAAGAAAAGGACCCAACTAAGAAGGACAACCAAGAATAATCTAGTACTTAGGGCAAGCCTTCTTAGTTAAAGTACAGATAGAGGAAAAGGATGGCCATAAGAAAGGACAAGAAGAAGAAGAACAACAACAAAAAGTCAAAGGCATCCACCTCTACACCTCAAGACGGGTCAAAACATCCTGAAGGTGCTCAAAGAAGATGTTGCTCTGCAAAGTCCACTCATAGTATAGACCTATCTTGTCCTTGGTTTTTGCTACTGACCCAAATAGGTGATATGTCATTAAAGATCAAGGGGGTTAAGACATGTATTTCTAGAAAAAAATACTTGACCTCTCTTTGAATGATCTTTATGACATGATTAGATACTTTGAGAGTCTGAGGAACCTAGACCAACAAATGATGAAGGTAATGGTCTTGATTCTAATAACGACTGTCAATAGATATCAAGAATAAAAGGTCTCTTTAGTTTTAGTAGCATCAGCTTAGGGGGAGTTTGTAAGGATTACACTTAGAGGCTGATGCAATCAAAGAGCTCTCAACATACACATGTGAAGTACTTGGAAAGTACTTTAGAAGGTTTGATATAAACTAGTGAATTATGCTAACCATCAAATCTTCCGAAGCAAAAAAACCAATTCTTCCAAAGCCAAAGATGAAGTCTTCCGAAGCTTTAAAGACAAAGTCGTCCGAAGCCAAACACTGATTTCTTCCAAGGATAAAGAAGGCATTTCTTCTCGGACATACTTTTGGCAAAAGCTAAAACATCTTTCCGCTGCCATCTTTGAAGACTCACCAAGTAGCATGGGTTGGTGAAAAGTCCATACTTTTGTTAACTATAGATTTAGGTGTTGAGTCTTTAACTTTCCAACTATGTACTTTTATTCTTTTTGTAATAGATAAGGATGTGAGCTATGCTTTGTCATAGTTACTAGTCAAAAGGCAATCTGCCTTTTAACTCTACATTGATCTTGTTGTCTAGATTAATGTTTCTAGTTGGATTTTAGAGTATGACCTGTTTTGAGTTTTAGTATAAAGTATCTCAAGTACATGTACCTTTATGTAAGCTTTGTAACACTTATAAGAATTTGAGAGAAATATACATCATTCTTGAAAATCATTATTAAGTGTTCTTGTTATTCTTTTTTTTACTTGTATTCATTGTTTCATTTAAGTCAATTTCTTATTTGATCTATTAAGTGTTTCAAATCTCTCCACCTAGTGAACTGTTGCATTGACCCTCTTCAGTCCTGTAGGACGCAATATGGGCATTACGAGTTCCTTATGATATCATTTGGTCTGACAAACACACCTTCAATGTTCATGGTGCCTCTGGAAGAAAGCTAATGTAGTGGTTGATGCCTTAAGTCACAAAGAGAGTCACAAACCTATTCGGGTGAGATCTTACTAGTTGGTAGTAACACCTGACATTGTACAAGAAATTTGTGAAGCACAGACGGAGGCTCAAAAGCTTGAGCAAGTGAAAAGAGAAAGAATTAAAGGACATGTGGTGAATCTGGAAGAAAACACTAATAGTGTTAAAACCAAGTTTTGATGTATTTGTGTTCCTTGTTATGGAGATTTACATATGAAAGTCATAGATGAAGCTAACAAGACTGGCAAATCAAATCATCCATGAACTACCAAGATGTATCAAGATCTAAAGAAGAACAATTAGTGGCCAAGGATGAAAGCTAATTTATCTCACTATGTAGAAAAGGGTTTGACATGCTTAAAGGTTAAAGAAGAGTATCAAAAGTCGTATGGGAAGATTTAGCCTTTGAATATTCTTGAATAGAAATGGAGCATGTTAGTATGGACGTCATAAAAAACTACTATTTATAACTAAGGGTTATGACCCCGTATGGGTTATAGTTAATAGAATAACAAAGAGTGTTAATTTCTTATCAATTCAGGAAACTTATAACTCGGAGTGTATAGTCGAGTTATTCATTAAAGAGATAGTTGCTTATCACGGTGTATTGGTGTCGATTGTTTCTAACAAGGGACACGTGGTTTACATCTAAGTTTTGGAAAAGTTTCAGGATGCTATGGGAATGAAATTACACATCAGTACAATACAAAACACCCGTAGATCGATAGATAGACTTTTTGAGAGAACTATTCAGACTTTAATGGATATGTTTCAAGCATGTGTCATAGACTTTGGTGGGATTGGGGATACTCATCTTACCTTAGCAGAATTCTCATACAATAACACCTACCATTCTAGTATCGATATACCCCCGTATGAGATGCCTTATAGTTGAAGATGTAGAACCCCAGTGTGTTGGGGTGAGATTGGACAGAAGGAATTAAGAAGTATAGAGGTGATAGAGGCAACGAATGAAAACTTAGAGAAGATTAAAGCCCATATGAAAACTCCCAAATATAGATAGAAGTCATTTGCAAATAAACTTACGAAGACCAATAGAGTTTAATGTTCATGATAAGGTTATTTAAAAGTTTCTCCATGGAACAGAATCATCTACTTCCAAAATAAAGGAACTATAAGTCGTAGGTTTATTGGGTCTATAAGGATAGTAGCCCATGTGGGCGAAGCAACTTACAGATTGGATTTATCAAATGAGTGAATTGGATTCACTCCACTTTCCATGTATCGCATTGGCATAAGTGTTTAGTCGATGAAGATGCTTCTATTCCACTCGAATATTTGGAAATTGATGACTATTCAAATTATGTGGAACAACTTATGGCTCTTATTGACAGAACGAAAAAATGGCTAAGGAATAAAGTAATTCCATTTGTTCGAGTTTGGTGGAGGCATATAAAGGTGGAGATTCGGGTTTCTTTGATGGAATATCAAACCTCCAGTTACCACAATCTGATGCTCCCCTCATATATGTGGTATATTCTTGCCAAGTCTGAGTTTCTTCACTATCTAGGTTCCAATTTACAAAGGTTGGGTGCTAACTCAAAGAGTTATCACTCAGAATGATTGTAGGATCTTCTTGTGTCCCTCGTTCTTTAGTGAGATAGTAGTCAAAGGAGTCAGCACTATGCATCAGAATAGGAGCTTTTCTCATTTCTTGGTGTTCATTGTCCATTGATTAATTATGGGTATAGTTATCACTTAATATGAAAACTTTTTGAAATATCCAAACATTCTTCATTCTTACATGTTAGTACTTTGAGGCCTATACCTATTTTTACTTCGTAGGCAATTGTTTCTTGTAGGTTAAAACCTAGATAATAAAACAAGTGTTTAACTTGTTAAAACTTGTGACTCTGATACTAACCTATCACATATCCCGGATTGTATGAACTGATCGGGATCATTCAGATATTTTATTCAAGAAATCATTAGATATTTGACTCTGATAATATTTGTTTCAAAAATCCAAGTTGTACTTTAAATCACATATTGATTCATAAGATGGTTGAAAAAAATCATATTCATATTTATAATCCATATGATTCAAAATCTAGAGATATGTTCATCTCGACTTTCATATTCGAATAACAACATTTAGATACATCTAGAGAGTCTATATCGTAACATGTACTAAATGTCATAGTCTCTACAATCATATTATAACTGTAAGGGTTTGAGAATACAATTTCAACGAAAAGCTAGTGAATAATGTTCGTTAGATGCAAAGCATTTTCATAAGTAAGCATGGGAATATTAATTTTGATTAACCATACTAGGCACATAAGATGAAAACAAATTCTGATCTTTCATTGTACACTAGTAATTGTTTGTTATCGAGTCGCTTGTGTGGGATCATTAATGCCTAGAGAGATTTAAATCATTTGGGAACCAAACCATTACGGCTTAAGCATAACAGTCCTCTCATGATCATACCCTCCACATGTGTATGATTTTTTTATCAGACTACACATACAATTTTAGTGTGATGTTTGTCTTGTATTTTACCAGCATTCATTAATAAATTTACCATTGCTCATGCTGGTTTTCAAGAATAGAGGTGGATCTCAAGGAGTAATGAGTTTTGTTATAAGAGACAAACATATTGACCTTTTAATCAAGTTCAGCCTATTCTAGAGTAATAGGTTTAGTTTCATATTGATTAGGTAGCACCTCAGCTTATTACTATGCTAGAAATATTTTATAGAAACTTCAGGCTACTCTAGGTGTTCGAGAACCAGGTGTTAGTTTACGAAATGAGTCGGGAAGGGATCTAGGCACACTAATTGAGGCTATGTGTGTGTTTTAGAATGTGTGGATGACTAGAAATGATCAAAGCGGCCCCCATCCACTAGGAGATGTGGTTCGCACTGTGCTTGCTTTGTATGTGTCAAAAATGTCATACATGCATGATCTCGAGCTCTTTTTGCATTATGACTGACAACCATTCCTTGATGTGGCCCGCATAAATGTCCATGTCTTAGTTTGTTGCCCATTAGTCAGCATACATGTGCAATGTCTTAATTGTTTTCTTAGCCTACTCGACGTAGCCCGCTTCCTTCCGGCGATACCCTGCATGAGTTGCGGTGTGCGTTGAGATTGGATGCCAATTTACATAATTATCTCTGAATCCTTATATTGAGAGTGTTACGCAATCAAAAGTCAAGAGATCTTAAGTAGCATTGTTTTAGTCAACTTAAGTCTATTTATCCAACAATCATCTCCTAGAAGGGTGTTACAAAACATTTTTTTTAACAAAAAAACAAATGACTAACACATGACAACCCGTGATTAGCATGAAGTTAATGTAATTTAAAGTTGTATTTTAATATATAGAATAATTTAAAAATGAATATATCTTGTGAGACGAATAAATTTAAAATTTTCTAGAAACAAAAACTATGTATCACATATAAAAATTTTACATAAGATTGGTCAAAGGGGAAAACGATATTTAAATACGACTATTTGTCAAAAGTAGTCAGCTTTGACTTTTCTTATTACATATTATTATAATCTTTATAAAGAAAATTCAGATAGCAAAACATTTCCATCCATCAAATTATAATAGTCGTTATTATTAACAATACCCATTAAACATATCTCATTCAACATCAATTTTCTATTGCATTTTAATATAGAAAAAAAGTCAATAACGCAACTAAATGAAACGGGAAATCTAGCCAAGATGTTTTTCTTTTTCATTGCATGTTTGTGGTTTATTTTGTGTTTATAAAAAATTATGGATTACATCGTCAAATAAAGTTCCAAAAATATGCAAAATAAATCGACCGAGTTGGTTGTCGATCATTCTAAACAATTTTGTTTGGCTTGAATCGGTTTATTTATTTTCTTATTCGCTAGTGCATATTAGATTAAAAAAAATAAAGATAAATCCCTCTTTTGGGCTATGAATAATGTACGTTCTAAAAGTAAAAGTTAATAATAACTTAAAAAGGTATACCAATATTCCAAATTTCATATAATGAACCGAACCATAAATCTCATCTGGTCAAACCTTCTGTTATGCTTCGGTACAACAATCCGGTAGGTCCAATAATATATAAACACCTCCAAAGCGAATACACAAATTAAAAACAAATTTTAATTAATGTAGACTTGGTAGTTTGTGAAAATATTGATTCGTATAATATGTTATTTTGGTCATTATAGCAGAGGTTCAAAAAACACATAATCAGATAACTAAACATATCTTAATAAGATCAAATTTTAAATAAAATATAATATCTTATATTAGTTATAACCTAACTATTACCAGCGATAATAAGATAATATTTATTTAATTGATCAGTTAAAAGGATGTATGAATATTATAGACTACTAATTGTCACACGGGTTACTATCGTAATGGTGAAAGTTAAAGGCTAATAGAATAAAATCAAAGTTTAGATTCCTAACAAAGGATAATATAAGATTTGGCGTATTTTAAAACTAGGGGTTGATGGAAGTGTGAGTTGTAGTCATAAAAAGATGTATAGCTAAATAATTGGTTGATGGATTTTATATCGTATCTAATAAAAAAGTTTTATTTTGTCATTTGTCGTTCTCTTTATCTATATTTTCATCGTATGTTCATTTTGTAAACATTCACATATAATTTCCCTCCAAAAGAAGGATATTATATTAGTTTAAACACTAAAATGAATTTATCTCTTTTTATTAAAAATCAACTTTATTAATTGCTACATTTCTCTATCATCTAATTTTTTTATAAAAAATTTATCGATTTAAAAATAAATTAAATTAAGAAAACTAAAAGTCACATATTTTTATTAAAATAGAAAAAAATTATATAATATGAAATTTTCTAAAACACTAAACCTTTTTGAAACATAATATTTTCAAACAGTATTTTTAAAAAACTTATAAAAAGGTGAAATTTATTAAAAACCATCGTATTAATAAACAAAATTTTATTAAAAATATTTTTATAATAAAAAATATAAAAACGAATATTTAAAAATAAAACTATTTAGATAAAAGAGTTAAAAAAAGTAGTATAATTGTTTGATTTATTGAACTATTACGTGTATATAATTTTAGTCATGTCATATATTAAAATATTATACTATAAGCTTCATGTTTATTGCCTAATAGGTTATAATCCATATATTACACGATCGATGGATAAAAAACACATATAATTCATAAGCATATAAAACAATTTCATAATAAAGAAATGATACAAACTTTTTCATTTCGCTCTATTGTTATTAAATAATATTAAATACTAATAATACTACTCATACTATTTTTAAATTAAGAAACATATAATTTAATAAATTTAAAAAATATTATTTTTATTTAAAACACACTTCATAAAACTAATATAAAATATAGATTACAGAAACCATAAATTTTTATAAAACAAAAGTTTAAGAAAAATATATTATTATTTATTTACTTAAATTAGTTACTTATACGTAAGTATAATCATAATTTATCTTCAAGCATGATTTTATAGTTTATAAAATTTTGATACTAGTTATTTAATATTTTATTTATTCAACCTGTGTAATACACATGTTACTAATCTAACGAATTTGTACACCAAACTAAGTATAATCATACCAGATGACACATTTTACACTTCTCACCTCACTTTTTTCATTCCTTTGACTTTATATATTTAAAGAATATTTGAATTATGAACACAATATATGAAAAAATGTATTTGAAAGTAGTTTTACATTCTATTGTAAACACTACAAAATCTATATTCATTGTGATAAAATAGAATTTTTTGAGTATTATGAAATAAAATGACTAGGTTGAGTAAGAGTGATATTCTTACTATGAATCGAATATGATAATCAAGTCAATGATTGAATGACGGAAACAAACAATCATAGAACATTCAATGCAATAATAATACTCATAAATGCTTTTGTATTTGTATTTATCAAAGTTGATTTACAGAGAATAATTACAACAAAAATTCTCTATCTATTAGTCGTCACCTCACTACGAGGTTAACTATTCTATTTATAGGCAGACAAGATACCTTTACAAAATGACTAAACTACCCCTGAACTATTACATCAGAAACTAGTCTAAGTCTTGATCCGCATCTTTGTTTGTTCATCCACATTGACAAATGCGGATGAGATCATCTTGATTAGCATTTCTTCACTTGATCATCCGCATTAGTATGTTGGTCATTCGCATTTGTTAATGCGGATGAACAAATACTTATGCGCATTTGTCCGGTCATCCGCATTAGTCAATGCGGATAAGCAAAGACTTGTCCGCATCTTCTTTTGGTCTTTCGCATTAGTCAATACGGAAGTGTAACTACTTCAGCATCAGTATTATCTCTTCCGCATTAGTCAATGCGGAAGACAAGACTTATTCTTTTTCTTAGCAGATTTTCATCCGCATTTCATCTTGGACTTGTGGGATTCCAGCTGAGCAATCATCAATTCACCTATTGAGTTGGCATGTATGATCCTTTCAGGGTGCAACAATACTCGCCCCAAGGATTATACTGGCTAGTTTTCCTTAATGTTTGGGAGGTGATTGATGTTGTGATGATTCAGCTTGGTCTTTTGATGGTGTAAAAGGTGATACTTGTCTTGGATCCGGCATTGCCTTTATCATGTTGACAAAATCTTGAGCCTTTGACATTTTGTCCTTGCTTAGTACATGAATTTTCATTCTGCTCATATCATGGATTGCTTCAAGTGGTAGCTTCTTCAAAGAAATTGGTTCCCAAAGAGAGACTATTGAAAGCCTATCTCTGTGAATCAAGAGAGAACCATCTACATCCACTTCAAGCTTGACAATGTTGCCCAATTGTAGAGGTGTCTTTCTTCTTTCTTTTCTCCCTTTTTGCACTAATTTGATCATAAGCCATCTTCAATAGTTTGATACACTTTAGAAAGAAATGTAGATCTTCTTCACCCAATTTGTTTGATATCTCTCTAAAGTGTCTTGTGTATATGTATTGAATGTATGATTGATCCAGTAGTCTCACTTCATAACCACTGAATAATCTGATCTCAGCACCTTCTTTGCCTCCCCATTTCCTCTCAATCACTAACTCATATGTCTTCTCATTATAATACACATTTGAAATTGGTATTGAGGAATGTGTACCAGCTACTATTTTCCTTTTTAATGCTTCAGTAGGTTTGACTCTAAGTTCAGATTATACTAATTCTTCAGCTGGTTTTGTTTGTTTCTTTTCTAGAGGATTCTTGAAAGTTTTGTCTTTCATCATACATGTACCTTTCAAAGAATTCAAGTTGTTTGTTCTCTTGAATATTTTGAGTATTCCTTCAAATTCATATCCTTTAAACATGGCATTGTGGTTGATCAGCTCCAGATTGGCCAGTTCTTTCAGGTCATGAATCTCAAGTGCATTTACCAGAGCAGAGTACTCTGTAAAGAATTGCACTAAGCCAAAGATCCTTTTGACCATAAACATGTTCCATGCACTATCATACTTCCAGGCAATAATTTTTTGATTTGTTTTGCCTTTTGGAGTAGATATTCCTCTGATCATCTCAGCAATGGTCAACCCTTCATGAAGCTTCAGTTGAGAGGGTTCAGTAAACCACTCTGGATATCTATGAATGACAGGTGCAAGATAATCTTGATCTTTGTGAGTAAGACTCATGTC